>PVIH01022707.1:0-26531 GCA_004025045.1 Sigmodon hispidus | reverse complement strand
CAACAGGCCCTGACCCTTGCCTGAGGGGGCTAGTCCTGGTGAAGATCCAAACTAACCAACTTGCTACAACCCAAGCTCACATTCAGGGCTTTGAGTTAAGCCCATTCCAACATCTACCCCATGTGAAGGGAATGATCCTGAAGAATCACAGCCTCAGGATCTCCATTAATCTGGGCAACAGCAGGAAATTGATGATTCTGTAAGGGTCCAATATTGATGGTATACCAGAATCCAGAGGCCTTCAACCAGATCAACAACTCATTGCAATGAATAGTTGCAAGTAAAACTGTTTGGGCAAGAGAATATACTATGTGACACACCACAGCTCGCCACGATGACAAATGAATACATGATGGAGAGGCAGAAAAGACAGAGGAATGAAGTGTTTTTTTTTTTTTTTGTGGGAGTCTACAAGTGTGGAGTGCAAACATGAAAGGATTTGGAAATGAGTGATATTGGGTTACATGATGTGAAATTCCCAAAGAATCAATAAAAGAATTGTGTTGAGAAAGAGAGAGAGAGAGACAAGGGAGGGAGGGAGGAGGAAAGGAAGGAAGGAAGGAGATAAAAAATTGTAAACATTGGAAGGGAAGAAAAAACATTGTAAAGAGCAGAATGTGAATAGATATAATAAATTTTTCCATAAATTTCTAAATTTTGTTTGGTGATAGCAGCAAAGATTGTAACCTTGTTCCATATAGTTATTGATGCACATAAGAGAGACAGTTACAAGGACTATAAACTGGGAGAGTAAGGAAACTTGAAGAGAGCTCAGGTTCTCAGGTTTTATTTGAAAAAGTATAATCTTGTCACTATGGTGAGTCATGTACAAGTAACACTAGAGTAGCAGCTTAAAATGTATATACACAAACTGAGTGGTGCATGCCTTTAATCTTAGCACATGGGAGGTAGAGGCAGGCAGATTTCTGTGAATTAAAAGCCCTGCCTGGTCTACAGAGCTAGTTTTGAGAGAGCCAAGGCTACACAAAGAAACCCTATTGCACAAACTCTAGTTAGCATATAATGAAAACCAGATATTGGGGAAAAGATGAAATATCAAAGAGATAGAGAAAAAAACCATGGCCACTTCTCACCCAGCCAACTCCTCAGTCTGTCTCTAGAAGCCTCCAACTCAATGCCTGAGCACTCAGCTGAAAGGCAAGGAAAGTGTCTGGGAAAGCTGAGAAACCCTCTTCTCTTGATCTGACCAGTGAGTTCTCCTAACTTCCTCTTTCCACATTCTTAAAACTAAGGTTAAAAGTGTGGCTCACCACACCCAGCCCTGGCTTGGCTCTGTGGTTGACTCTGATATTTCAGATTAATTTTATTGACTATAAATAAAACTCTACAATTCAATTAATTTTATTGAATATAAATGAAAACTACTACAAAACTCTGCCTTAAATAACCAAAAATGAAACAAAACAACAATAAAAAAACAACCAAAAATCCAAAACGAAGAATATATATGTACACTAGAAAATGTATGCCAAGACTCAAATGTTCTATGCACAAATCACAATAAAATTCCAAATAATAATAATATTTAAATAAACAACTGAAAGATAAGGAAAAAACAGAAACAAAAAACAGAGGCCAAAAAAAGCAAGTAAGCTTTAACATGTCAACAATCACATCCAAATGTCTACTTCACTTCCAAAAGTAACACAACTGGAAATAACCAAAATTTCCAATGAAGAATGGTTAAATTGTGATAAATTTATACCAGGAATTCACACTCAGCCATAAAAGAAAGTACTGTTTACAAAGGATCTCAAGGTCTTGTGTGGAATAGAGAGGATGCTTTGTGTGGACTATCCCCCAGAGAAGACCTCTCAGACACAGTTTTAGGCCAGTACTCTTTTTTAAACTGCCCTCAACCACAGTAGGTATCTGAGATCCCAGTGTGGTCCTGAACATTTCTCAGGGTGAGCTCTTAAGCATAAAAAACCCACATCCTGTGTTGACACACTTCAGTTAGCAAGAACAGTTAGCTAGAAGCAGAACTGTAAAAGCCCCAAAGCAAGTTAGTGCATTTAAAGACTTCCACAGCAATGGGCTCAGATGGATTAGGTCTTTGTTTTCATTTTGGTAGGCGGTGCTGTCTAGTGCTGAGTCTTAAGGTCTGCTTAGTACTTGCATCATGGTGTCAATTGTGTTAAGGGCTGAGACCCACTAAGGTCTGGGACCCTGCTAAAAATTCCAGAAGGCTTATATTGTATGCTTTCATTATCTGAAAATGAATCCCTGGCACTCTGGCCAGGGATTTAGAAGAAATACAGATGACATGTATGATGGTGGGACAGTTCTGGATCTTGACTCAAGTTGTGACTATAAAACCCTACATAGAATAAAGGGATAGAGAAATACATGCACAAGCAATGAAGAAAAGATGTAATTAGTAAGAAAGAAAAAGAAATGAATGCACCTGACCTTTTTTAAAAAATCTCTTGTGAGTCTCTTATTATCTCTTTTAAAAACTGTACAAGACATTTTGGCACGTGCCTGTAATTGCAGCACTTAGGAGGTGGGGGCAGGGAGTTCATAAGTTCCAGGCCAGGAGGTCTTGTTGAAAACAAAAGAAAAACTTTGTTTTTTTTTTAAAATATCATATACAAACTGTATATACATACACATATTACACGAAGCATATAAGATCTTTTCAGACATACTCACTAAAGTTAACTGTGCTTAGAACATATCTGTGTAATTTTAATTTGTTTTTAAAGACTGCTAGTTTGACTCTAGAACTTCAACCTCCAGGTCATCTGAAGCTTATCCTCCCCACAGCTTCCAGCACCATAGGAAGGTCCCAGAAACTCAGAAGGTGATTACAAGTGGGAGGAAATTAGCTTATTAGAGATGTACCTTTGAAGGAAACATTAGGACCTTTGCTCCTTCCAGCCCTTTTTACTGTTTCCACGAGATGAAGAGACCACTTTCTCTTCTTACATCCTGTGTGCTAATAGTGGCTCAAATTAACACCATGTGGTGAACCTCTGAAACGGAACACAGATGAATCTGTCTTCTTTTCTTTTCTTTTTTTAAACTTTATTTATTTGCCTTGGTGTTTTGCCTAGAACTGGAACTACAGACAGTTGTTAGCTGCCATGTGGGTGCTGGGAATCGAACCCGGGTCCTCTGGAAGAGCAGAGGGTGCTCTTAACCGCTGAGCCATCTCTCCAGCCCCCCCCTGTCTTCTTTTCAAATTGATTGTCTTGGGTCAAATTTTGTCACAGCAATGAAAAAGTAAATCACACAAGTGCTAAAACCTGCTGCCAACATTACATTTCAGAACATTCCACTGAGCCTTATACTCATTTGCTCATTCATTGATATACACTATTACCTGCATATTATATATACAATGTTGTTTAGCATTTATTTGTTAATCACTAATTCCTCATATAGTTACGAGCCTCAATTTAACTAACATCATGGCAGGCTCTAAGACTAAAATTGTAAGCAAGCAGAGCATTGTCTGTTTCCTCACAAAGCTTGTAGTACAGTGGATGAGGCTGCAACTTTACTAAAAATGGTCCAAAGAAATGCTTGAGAGTAGGTTGCACTTAGTAATAAGCAATAAATCAGTACTTTGAAGTTCTAACCTGTGACCTAGAGGCTGGTAATGATGGCGAGACACTGAGACACAATGATTACTGAGGGGAAACAGCCTATAAAAGAAGTTAAAAATATGAGGAAAGGGGGGATACTGGATTTACAGAAGCTTTTCTCAGAAGAATGGAGCCAGAACACCAGAACACCAGCTGGCTTTGGGCAGAAGGGAGCTGTCTCAACTCATTCAGAAGCAAAGATCATGAAGAGCATCAGGTCAGGCAGGGCTTAGTTTATAGAGCTGAAAAGGTTTGAAGAGGAACTCTAAAAATCTGGGACAATGCCACCTGCCTAGAACAAGGGAGTAATTGAAGGTCTCAAGTCTGAGGGGAATGGAAATTTTGAGTGTTTGTTTTGGGAAAGCACGCAGAATAGAGAAGATATGTAATTTTTCAGGCTTGATGGAGAGCCTGTAGAATCTGTCCTGTAGAGAAGAGTCTAGCCATGTTTTTTTAAGCATGATGATTGCAGGCAAAAAAGGTCGAAGCAATCTCTCTCTCTCTGTCTCTCTGTCTCTCTCTTTCTCTGTGTGTGTGTGGTTTTGAGACAAATCATGATAGCAATGATATTGGATAGAGGAAATGTTCTTTGGTCTTCCAAAATAATGTCCATAGTGGTATCTGCAATTTAATAATGTTTAATTTTATAAAACTTGCTATTTAAGTCTTTTAGACCTGGAAACCAACCATCTACCCGGCCTTCTACAGATCTTATTACTGTAAAGACACAGGAATGGACTGGAATCATTTACTCTCTGTGTTAGGACAGGCTGGAGGGAGCAATGGCAGACACTTCCTCTTCTCGGTTGTTGTAAGCTGCTGTGAGCCCTTTTCTCCTTCTACTCTGCAGTCATTCCTAGTCACCAAGAGTTCAGTTCCTTTATTAAGATAAAGAAATAATACATTCCAATTCATCACAAGTGGTTTAAAATTTAAAAACATTTATTAATTTTGTAGTGTGTGAGAACATAACACTCTCGCACACACAGTAGAGGTCAGAGGACTTTGCAGGGTTTGGTTCTCTCCACCATGTGGGACTCCGGGAGTATTTCAGGTTGTCAGGCTTGGAGGCAGCCTCCTTGATCCCTGAGCTGTCCAGCCTGGCCCTCCATTTGTTTTCTTAACTGTATTGTTCATTTCATGAAGGTTTAGCTAAATACAAATAAACTTGGATGGGCTGCCATGCTGAAGTGTGCCTGTAATACAAGAATTTGGGAGGCCAAGGCAAAAGTATAAAGAGTTTCAGGCCAGCAGGGCTCCACACATGGAGATCCTGTCTCAAACTAAGGGTTGGAGATGTAGTTCCACGGGAGAGCACTTTCTTGAATGGGCATGTTGAGGGAGTTTGATTTTGTACCCTAGGACTGGGACTAGAATTCTCTATGCCCAGGCTGGCTTCAAACTTAGGACTATCCTACTGCCTCAGCCTCCCATACTTTGCTGGAAGGGCTCAGAGACTACTTTGTATGCAAAAGCTAAGTAAATTTCATTCTAAATTCCTATTAAAAAAAAGCTCCTAGCAACTCTGAGTCCTTGCCCCTCCCCAGAATCGTAAACTGCTATGAAATGATTACCCACTTGCTCTGGTTTCTGTAAACTCTGCTTGCTGTTATGTCCAGGGGAGTGAGGCAGTTCCTCACAAAGCTCTAAGTTCTGCAGGAATGAAGTCATTGTTAACTTGCGTTTAAAAACCCTCCTCCCTTTTAAAAGCTCATGAGAACGAAGATCAGCGGCTAATTAAAAATAAAAATTCTGCTAATTATAATTTAAATCAAGTCTGGTCTGTCGGGTGTTTTCGAACTCGGTTACACGCATGTCCATTTTGTAAAGAGAATTGACGTTCCTTGCATTTAAGGAGAGGCAAAGCAGGTATGCGTGGGAGGGCTTCTGAGCCGATGCATCAATCTGGCCCTTAGGTGTTAAACAGACATTTGTTCCTAGAGTGACTGGGTCACTTCGGGGTGCCCTTTCTCTTTCTGGACACTCAGTTTTTCTCTCGAGTGTGTAAAATCCGAAGGCCCTGAAATTACTATTATTACTGGCTCCTTGCGTCTGTTGGAAGGTCTCCTCTTCAGTTCTCTCGGGTCACCCGCTCGTGTTCATCCGGTATGTGACACTGCCGCACGAGCTACAGACAGACGCGTGAGCACCACAGACCTCTGCACGAAGGGAAACGCCAACGACCCTCGTTCTACAGCCCCCAGTTTCGGCGAAAAAAATACGTCACAAGGCTGACTCGGAGCATGCGCAGAAGGGCCGACGGCCACCCAGGAACCGGGCTTCCTTTTACAGAAGCCAGTCTGGAAACACAGCTTTCTCGTCACTCCGGACACTCTTGGCTGGGGCTCCTTGAGATTAAAGGGAAACCAAACAAACTGCTGCCTACTCCCCCTACAGCACATTTCCGTTTTCAACCACATATTTCCGGTCCGCTCGCCGGTTCCGGTCCCGCCCCCACTTCCGGTCTCCTTAGGTTCCGCTGCGGCCGGCTTTTGCGTCTGCTGTGGCTGGTTCTGCCGCGCTCCAGGTGAGAGGACGCGGGATTCGCCGGCACGCCAGCCTGTGAAGGCGACGCTGCGGCTGGGGAATGCCGCTGAACTGCATGCGCCTTGTGGTTTGTTTGGCTGCTGAGTCGGACGGGCTGGGACCGCCGCTGTCCCGCCCGGCACCCAGAGGCCCCTGTCCCAGCTCGCCGCCGCGGGTCGTGGCCTCCGCTTTCGCATCCGGCCTTCTCACCTGATCCCAAAGCTTCCCAAATCCTAGAATGTTCTGCGTTCCGCAGGCCTCATTCCTCCCTCTTCTTGGGTCTGTCTTGTCTTCCCCTTAAGGTGGTTGTTGAAGGCGTCCCAGGCAGCTTGTTTCTGGGTCTCTGTCTACCTTCGGATGCTCTCCCAAGCCAGTCTTAGCTGTACTCCGAGCGGCTGGTGCTGGCCGGTGCCCGGACCCGGAGCCCACCACCGTACACTCACTTTTGCCAGGTCTAACGAGAAGTTCACACTGTTAATTTTGAAATTGCCGCCTTTAAGCTGCTTTTAGGTATGCGGTGTTAGGCAAGTCGCTGTGACTTATTTTGCAGTTTTTTTGGTTTTGTTTTTGTTTTTTTAATCAGTACAGTGAGGTCAGTTGTTAGTTCAGGATTGTAAAGATTAAGAAAATTACGATGCTTGGCATGCTCTTCTCCCACTACTATGGTTTATCTAACTCCTTGAGCCTTACAAAGTGCTTTCAGGTGTTATCGCTTAATCAAAACACTTAAATTTGAATTGACTCATCTTAGGGTTTAGCAGGCTCGAGATGCCAGAGGTGAGAATTGACTATGCAAAACCAACACAGGATGTTAGGCATAACACCAATTTAAATGTATATTTTTTACATATCCCATAAAAATGAGCTTCTGAGTTTGATTGCCATCACCCACTTCCCACTCCCATTAGGGGGGGACCTAAGTAAAAAAGAAAAATTATAAAAATGCACATACTTTTTTTTTTTTTAAACTTTATTTATTTATTTATTTGCCTTGGTGTTTGCCTGGAACTGGAACTACAGACAGTTGTTAGCTGCCATGTGGGTTCTGGGAATTGAACCCGGGTCCTCTGGAAGAGCAGAGGGTGCTCTTAACCGCTGAGCCATCTCTCCAGCCCCATAAAAATGCACATACTTTTATGTCCTGCATGATTCTCAGTAGTGATGAAATAAGATTAAAGAATTAAAAAGTGTTTTAAGAATTTAAGCAGTCAAAGTTTGTATAACCTTTTTTTTTTTTTTTTTTTTTTTTTCTATGCCTGGCTTTTTAGGTATTTATCAACTTGTAGTTAGCATTTGTGGCAGATTTTTATGAAGTGCTGTGTTTTAAGCACATGGAACCGATGCCATGGGAAGATTTTTCTAAAGCTGAAGAGCCTAGAAGAATGGCATGCTCAGATTCTTGAGCATGCTTCAGAGATGGTAGAATAAGACTGGTTAGAATGTACATTGTTTGGTCTTTTTCCCTTTCCTTCTGATGGCACTTCCAGAAGTCTTTCCAGTTAGGTCTGTGCTCTTGGTTGGGAACCACTGGTTGAGAACACACAGGATCGCCAAGCTCTACTCCGACCGCCACAGCACAGGCTAGTGCTAGATGCCCCCCTAACACGTAGGAACAATCATTCCCATTTCTATGTCTTATAGAAAAATACTGTAAACTATTTCAGTTTGACCCACATGCCTTTTCATTCAAAGTCATAACACTTTTTGGGAGCAGATTCTCCCTGAAATTTTTCTGTTTAACATTACTAACATGAATTAATATAAATGTGATTGTAAAGGGAAACACATGAGCCAGTGTGACTAGAGATTTGTTAATCTTTTATAATGAGCACAGTAACAAAATTTTCAAGTTAGGTTCTTGTAGATTGTCACTTAAATTTACCTTCTCTAGCAGTTGGTTGTGGTGATTGTGTAAATAAATAATACAATCAAATGCTTCATCACATATGTGAAAACTTTGCAAGTGCCAATACTCTGTGATCAAGAAACTTCATTTTCTAACCTATGAAGGAAGTGAGTTTATAAATTTGAAAGCTTTATGGAGCAAGCAAGCATTTAGTTGTTAGGGAGAATAGCAGCTGCCATGTAACATTTTTTTGTGGTTGTATCTATATGAGCATGTTTTTTTAAACTGAAATTTGTTGTTTAACTTCTATAGATCCACTTTGAGTTAGTTTTGATATAATGTATAGAGACTGTTGAGATTTAGTCAGAAAACCCACACCAGTACTTCTGAGTAGAGTATGTAACTATTTCCTTAATGGGAAAAGGGAATGTTATATGATACCTTTTTTAGATGAGATGATCTTTGTACATCTGGTTAGTTAGTAAAATATAAAACACATAATAGTATATTATCTAGGACTGCCTGAAACATAGTAAACTTTTAAAATTTATTTAATTAAGACTTACAAAGTGCTTACCAGATACTATGTGAGTTAGAAACGTTAACTGATTTAATTGTTACAAGAATTGTAAGCTGCAAATAGTATTCCTCTGATTTACAGATGAGCAAAGGTATGTGCTAAG
Organism: Sigmodon hispidus; assembly: GCA_004025045.1. Lineage (NCBI taxonomy): Eukaryota > Metazoa > Chordata > Mammalia > Rodentia > Cricetidae > Sigmodon > Sigmodon hispidus. The sequence goes on along the minus strand of PVIH01022707.1, from coordinate 17,862 downwards.
CAAGATAACTTCAGGAGTCTAATAGTAAGTGGGAAATCTAGGGTCTGAGCCCAGATAGTTTGCTCTGGGTTCAATGCTCCCCATGTATACCTTTCTTAATATTTAATGAACATAGATGTCTGTTGTGGAGGGGTTTGCCTCACCAGGATAAACCCAAGCAAATAAAGCAGGCTGGGTAGGCAGCTCCTTGTTCTCTAGTTGAACAAGAGGAAAAATCTGAAAGTTAGGAAATACTAACTCTTAGCTAAAACGAGTAAGAAAATTGTAACTTGTAGGATTCTGGGAGCACCTTTCTGAGGATGCACACCCATCCCCACCGTTAGCCTGAATAGTAGAGTTCAGGCTGCAAGCACTTACTGTATTTGATCCATCCATTTTAATTTCTTTAATTTGCATGTGCCTGTCTCTTAGGTGTTTTGTTCTGAGAGAAAGCAACCACTTCATATGCTTGCAGAATGGCTCTCCCCATCATTGTGAAATGGGGTGGGCAGGAGTATTCAGTGACCACGCTTTCAGAAGATGATACTGTGTTGGATCTCAAGCAGTTCCTCAAGACCCTTACTGGAGTGCTTCCAGAGCGCCAGAAATTACTGGGGCTTAAAGTTAAAGGTAATCTCCCCACTTCAAGGTTTCTACATTGGTGGTTATGGGTTTTCATATATATATATATATATATATATATATATATATATATATATATTTTAATTAAAGAGACTTTTTTTGAGTTTCTTAAATTTGTTTCAGTGATAAAAATAATAATGAAGTTACTTGAAAATACTACTATTGTTTGGATGATTTTGGTTTCCCCTAACAGTTGATATTTACTTGTTAAGACTTTCACACAGAAATCCCAGGTGAGAGTCATTTATTTCTGGCATCTGTGATTTACCTTTCATTATTACTTGGGCCTTGTATTTTTCCTACTTTCAAAAGTGGAGAATATACTTAGTTTATTGGCACTGTTCCTGTTAGCTTACTTGTACGTTTTATGTCATTGGCAAGTGAGTCTGTAGTAATAGAAATGTATAGTTTAGTCTTGGGCTTCAAGGCTTTGAGAGCAGTGCTGTCTTTATCTTGAGAAATAAAGCGTGAATTGGTTTTGCTAATCAACTATCGGGACCTCTGGGATGCAGGGAGACAATCCTTGTATTTCTTGTGACTTACTCTGCTAGATACATATTCAGTAGTAGTAGCAACATTTTTTTTTTTTCTTACACTGTAAGAAAGAAACAAAAGAAACCCCAAACTACTAGACCTGTTGATGTTTGGCTTTTATGTGATGGGATAGTGGAACCAGCACCTGAACTTTAGTGAGAAAACAGTCATTTGCTTGTATTGTAGGCAAACCTGCAGAAAATGATGTTAAGCTTGGAGCTCTCAAACTGAAACCAAATACTAAAATCATGATGATGGGAACTCGTGAGGAGAGCTTGGTAAATGTTTACTTTTTGTTACTATATGTCCCTTTGAAGGTGTTGTGACATACAATTTACTCTTATAGCATAGTTTTAATTGTGGTAAAACTTTCCATGTAAGGAGGAGTCAAAAATAACTGCACGGTGAATGTGGTATTAACTCAGCAGAGCTAAGTAAGTTTTTAAGTTAGTTAAAAGTATAATATAATGTGTGTGGTAAAATGTAAAACGTCAGATCTGCCCAGGAGACACAGGGGGCATACAGAACAAGTAATTAACAGTGGGGCTTTTTACACTCTGTGCTTGAACTTAGATTGCCAACATTTGTTTGTTACGGTGAAATACAACTTTCCTGTCTTAATAGGAAGATGTCTTATGCCCTCCCCCTGACAATGATGATGTCATCAACGACTTTGACATTGAAGATGAAATAGTTGAAGTAGAAAATAGGTAAGTGCTCTTTGCCTTCAAAGACATTTTTGTACGAGAAGAGGGGATTTTCACCTGACCTTACCTTTTCTGTTAGGGAAGAAAACTTACTGAAGATCTCTCGCAGAGTCAAGGAGTACAAAGTGGAAGTGCTGAACCCTCCTCGGGAAGGGAAAAAGCTGCTGGTGCTGGATGTTGATTATACATTATTTGGTGAGTCAGTTAAAGAACTCTGCTGTTCTTTTACTTGTAACAGACATGTGTATGTGTGTGTGTGGTTGTTTGTGTGTCCCTGCCACTCCATGTAGATAAATAATAAATCATTCATCTAGGAAATACAGATAAATAAATGAAGGCATTAACTATAATTCTAAGAACCAAAGATGACCAATTTTCATCTTTAGATTTTTTAATTGTGTTTGTATCTTTTTTGTTGTTGTTATTTGTTATGAATTAGATATATATTGTGCTGGCCAATTTTTATGCCACTTGACTCAAGCCAGGATTATCTGACAGAAGGGTTCTTAATTCAAAAACAAAAAATGCCTCCATACCATTGGCCTGTAGGCAACCCTGTGGTACATTTCCTTGATAGATGATTGATGTGAAAGGGCCCAGTTTACTGTAGGTGGTGTCTCTCCTGGGCTGCTGGCCCTGGGTGCTATAACAGGCAGGCTAAATAAGCCATGGGAGCAAAGCAGTGAGCAGTGTTCCTCTGTGGCTTCTTCATTTCCTGCCCTGACTTCTCTCCATATAGAACTGGGACCTGAGAGCTGTAAGAGCTTTTTGGTCATAGTGGTTTATCACAGCAATAGAAACTCAACTAAGCCATCTAAAGATATTTGTATGCATTAAACCCAAAGATATTTGTATGCACACATGGGTTATTTGTCAGCACATAGGATGTAAATGTGTCATAATTTAACCAACTCAACCCTGATTGACAATTTTATTTATTTTAAAAATAGTGTTTTTTGTTTTGCCTGTTCTCTGTGTAAATATATTCAGTCACCTTTCTTAAATTTAAAATTAATCATGTCAGTTGAAAAGGAAAAGCATTTCATCTTCTAATATTGGCATAAATACTCTGATAGTAAAGTCTTCTTGCTTATAACCCTAACCATTAAATGTTTTATGACTTAATGTGCACTTTGCTTAAGAATTAATCAACTGATTGTACTTATATAGTGAAGTTGATTTCCTCAGAATGATGAGTATATGTGAGTATGAGGGCCTCACTTTTCATTATTGTGAATGATATTCAAACTAGATGAGAAAAAAAAATGTACAGTGGTCCATGAAAGCCTGAATTTTTAGTGTTGCTCTTTGCATGTTATACAGAATGGATCTACTGAAAGTACAGTTCAAGGACATTGAATTCTGTGCCTTGTAAAACATCCACTTGTCCTCAGTGTCCTTCAGTCGCAAGCTATTTGCAGTTGTGTATATTCTATCTCATGGTAGATGACTTTTATAATAGCTTCATTCTGCCCAGTACTTGTCCCTGATAATAAACTAATAATTGTTTTTATGATCCATTTTCTTTTAGATCATAGGTCTTGTGCAGAGACTGGGGTAGAGTTAATGAGACCATATCTTCATGAATTTCTAACATCTGCATATGAAGATTATGACATTGTTATTTGGTGTAAGCTTAATTTTTTTTATTAGACTTCCATGGAAATAAGGTTGTTACTTATATTATTCTACTGTACAAAGAATGGCTTAAAAAGACTTGTTTAAATGTGAAACCTTTCTTTTTTTAAGGTAAATTTTTTAAAATGATGTTTGACTTTCTTACGTCATTATATGAAGTATATTTTCTTAATAAAAAGATAGTTGACTGTAGGACAAGAATAGATCATGGTGTTAGAATAAAAGTGCTTTTTTGTTTTTGAAGTGCTGGGAACTGAACTAGGGATCTTGTGTAGGCTAGAGACACTGCCACTGAGCTATAGACCCAGATCTTAATCCTTAATAACTCCTTCTTTTTCCTCAGTAGTTTCAAAGTACTGGAGACCGACTTTTTTTTTCTTCAGTTTAGTAATGTAACTTGACAGAAATAAAGAACAGTGTGAGATGTTGAAGGAAAAAATAGTGCATGACAGGAGCTGTTGTAGAGGTCTGGACATTAAAAGACATGTAGACTCGTGGTAGAGCATTAGTTGCTGCAGAGTAGAAACCAAGGTCATGCTTTGAGTTAGGGTGACACTTGTCTTCCCATTTCTTGATAAATGAAGCAAAGCATTGGTTGACATCCCACTTCCCTGCAGATAGTTGAAGCTACTTCTTAGCAATTTCATAACCAGAGAGTTACCACGATTGGAATAAGATCCCAAGTATAATAGCTTCCCATGTAATTGTATAGTAGGTATTTGATGAGAAGCCAGATAGTTGGTTGCAATCTGTAAGCTTCCTTTGTCCTTACTTGTTGACTGACACTGAGTTCACAACTGTGAAGATTAAAAATACGGTGAAAGTGTGGTAATTTCATTGTTCAACTTGGGAGAAGAAAGCTCACTGGAACAAATATTTTTGTTGAGCACCTCTAACATAACATCAGAGAAAAGATAAATTCTTTAAACATTATTGAGTTAGAACTTAAACTTTTAGAGAACTTTTATAGTTATATAAAAATAGGTTATTGGTAGATTTTTTTGTGGTTGTAGGTTGAAAGGGGATACTTTAAAACGAAATATACTAGGATTTTGTGTTCTTTGTGAAATCAGGTAGGTCATTTAATCTGTGAACTTCTCTCTTCAGCTAGAAGTAGTAATGACCTGTGTTTTAGGTAGAAGTGAGAATAGTTCACTAGTATAGTAACTAGCACTGTTGCTAACATACAATGATGTCTTAACAATGAACAGTTGTTTTACTCTATGTGTCTCCTTATTTTTCATCTGGAAATTACATGTACAGAACAGGTACTAAGTTCACTTTTTCCTTACCATTGTTTTTATTGTAATACGACACTCTAAACTTCTAGTTTTTATGGGCCAATTCTGCATGTAAAGTAAGTTGAGATTACGAAAGTGTGTGAAGATGAAGATTGAATTTTGTGTCAGTGATCACATCAGCATTAGTCTGTTGATGCACACATGAAACAAAACAGTAGGGACTTCACTCACTTGTCTAAGGTTTGTTTTTAAGATGCAGGGTGGCTCATGCCTTTAATCCCAGCACTCTGGAGGCAGAGACAAGCTGATCTCTGTTCAAGGTCAGCCCAAGGTGTACAAAGTGATCTAGAACAGGTTCCAAAGCTACAGAGAAACTGTCTGGAAGCAAACAAACCAAAAAATAAAAAAAAAAAAAAAAAAAAAAAGAAGAAAAAGAAAAGGTGCTGGGTTTAATGAGCCTAATTTGCCAAGCCTGACAAATCAGGCTAGTTTTTCATACTGACTTTTGTCACGAACCATTAGTGTATTTATACTGACACTATATGTGCTTATGCATTGCCTGGATCTGTTACCAGATAGAGTTGAGATCCACACATCTCATACTTTGGAATGAATAAAGAATGGAGGCAGGGCTGATTTAAAAGGAGTTTGGGTTTTAGATTATCATGATGACATTTGTCATACAAATAAAAGTGGTTTAAGTATATATATATTTTTTGGAAGTCACATTAAAATAAGTTTATTAGGGACCTTTATTTATGATGCTTTTAAAGTTGTGATCTTGCTTAAGAAGCTTATTTATTCAGAAGAAATTTTTAAAAAATGAAACTCAAACTTTTCATATGTATTGTATTATTCCTCATGTTTTAGCTGCAACAAATATGAAGTGGATTGAAGCTAAAATGAAAGTAAGTGTTAGAAACAAGCCATTTCACAATGTTTTGAAATCACATTTGACAGATCAAAGATTTTAGAACTAAATCAGTTTTATTTTTACTGGCTGTCTTTTAGTAGCTGCAGAATGCCAGTATTGGGAGTAGAGTTGTGTGAGCCTGCTTAATGATGGGTTGATCTGAATGCCTAAGCTGGTTCCCAGGAAAAGCTAAGCCCCTTTCTTACCTTCCTTATACCCTAATAATATTTGCGTTGTCCTTTGCTCTGTTGAGTGATATTGATGAGGTGATTCATTCTAAAATGGCCAGTTAGGAATGAGTCCACATCTGGTCTAGTCACTGACAGAGTTAAGCAAATCAAATACTTTCCAGTTGTGTAGCAAAACTTGGCTGCCATTGCTGTAGGAAATTGACCTTTGAGAAATTGCAAGTAGGATGTCCAGAAAGCCTGGGATTTTCCACACTCGTACTTTAACCTTATAAAAATTTGTGTTACAGGAACTGGGAGTGAGCACGAATGCCAACTATAAGATCACCTTCATGCTGGACAGTGCTGCTATGATAACTGTACACACTCCAAGGAGAGGGCTCATTGATGTAAGAGCTTTTGCCTTTGTTAAAGATGAATGGGCTTTTTTTTCTTTGTTAAAGAAAAAACTAGGAAGAATTTAGAATTTCATCTGAAGAGATAGTAAAGTGACAGTTGAGTTTTAACAGAGACATTGTATTTTAAAAATTTGCCACACTCAGGAGGCAGACAGATTTTTCTGAATTCAAGGCAAGAGTGGTGCCAGGCCAGTGAGGGTACCCTGTCTCTAAAATAAAATAAAATAAATGAATTAATTTTAAAAAATTAAATAAATATCTGGAAAGGAATGGTGTCAAGGCCAGTGTGGTGAAGTATTGCCAGAGAAGGTAGAAGAGAAAAACTGAGTATTATGAAATGTGCTGGAAACAAACCAAAGTATACCCACCCTTCTCTAAGAGAAACATATTATAATACATGGGCCAGGTTACATCTAGAAATAGCAACAGGACATCAGAGAAGAGGATCTGGCTTTTAAAATGAAGAATTTTGACATGGTTTACTCAAGTGACTGCTTCTACAAGGCTCCACAACAACAGGCACAGTTAGTAATAAAGACTGAGGAAATGTCTATGTCTTTTGAAAACATGTATGTAATAGGAATGTTTTATTCATATTCTCCAAAATAAAAGGCTTATAGTTGGTAAACACTTCCTCCTAGGACAGTGATTCTCAACCTCTGGGTCTCAACCCCTTGGGGGATTTAAATGACCTTTTCACAAGGGTTGCCTAAGAGAACACAGATATTTACATTATGATTCATAACAGTAGCAAAATTACAGTTATAAAGTAGCAATGAAAATAATTTTATGGTTGAGGGTTCCCACAGCCTGAGGAACTATATTAAAGGGTCACAGCATAAGGAAGGTAGACATTCCTTCACCTCCTGCAGAGCTGGTGACTCGTTACTCCTCTAAAGAGAAGTGTTGTCAGGTTTGGGTTTTGTGAAACTTTTATAAACTATGTGAGTGTCAGCAGACTGTTCTGAATAGAGTTCTGTCCCTTTGTAGTCCTGGATTAGGAATTCTGAAACAAAACCAGGAATTAAATTCTAGTATCTTTGAATTTTGTAGATGAAATGCTCTAGAAATCAGGCACTGGTGCCAGTGATTTAAAGACAGCTGGGCACAGTGACATCCACCTCTGTTCCAGTACTCAGGAAGCTGAAGCTGGAGGAATATGAGTTCAAGGCTCCCTTGAACTGCAGAGTGAGGCTCTGAAATGACAAAAAACAAAGAAACACCATAAAACCCCACATATCTGTATATAATATAGATATATATCATATATATTTATGTATTTGAAATTATTAATTGAAAGAGCTCAGTGTTGTTTTCCACACTAAGATGTCCCTAGTTTGAAAGATCTTGAGGGAGGGAGTTATCTGTTAGCTCAGGAAATACGTATGTTTTTTGCTCTAGAATCTTCATGTGAAAATGGTGTAAAGAGTTACGGTAACGTTAGGTAAGTTAGACATACACCAGCTGCTAACATTGTAGTCTCATGTGCCTGGTATCAGCCAGTGCAGCCTACAAGCAGGAAGGAGCTTGCTCTGCTTTTAGGATGAAGTGAACTTTTAATACATACTGAGTTAAATATAAACCTTTATTTTAAGGTGAAGCCTCTTGGTGTTATTTGGGGAAAGTTTTCTGAGTTCTACAGCAAAAAAAACACCATTATGTTTGATGACATTGGAAGAAACTTTCTAATGAATCCACAGAACGGACTGAAGGTAAGACAGTTTTACTTGCTTTAGGTGCATGTGACCTGAGGGTGGAGTGTCATGAAGTTTCAGATGATTTTTCAGTTAATGATGGATAGTGAGTGTTAGCACTAGCCCTGTAAAATAACAGAACAGAAAATTTCCTGTTGCTTAATATTTTTTTAATGTGCCCTGTCTTTATGTAGATACTTAATCATTATGTTACAATTGCCTACAGTATTTTATTACAGTAACATGCTGTGGTTTTGTGGTCTGGGAGTGGTAGGCTTTAGCATTGGGTTTAGGTATGCAGTAAGATAAAGAGTATCTTTTGTGAGGTTCAAATAGTAGTGAAATCCATTTCATGTATCTCAGGGAAGAAAATCTTAAGTGATGCTTGACTATAAATGCATATGTACACACACACACACACACACACACACACACACACACACTTCCCCACACAAGATTTATTGATTTACTTGTTTTTATTTTGTGTGTATGACTGTTTGCCAGAATGAATATATGTTTGCCATTTGTGGACCTAGTGCCCACAAATTCCAGAAGAGGAGGTGTCAGATCACTGAACTGGAGTTACAGATGGTTGTGAGCAACCTGGTGGGTGCTGGAAGCCAAACATCAGTCCTCTTCAAGAATAGCTAGTATTCTTAACTACCGAGCTCTGTCTGTCAGCCCCCTGTGCTTATATTCTTATGATCACAACCAAGAAGTATTTAAGTATTTGGGGAAATTCAAATGAAAATGAATTTTGCCTTTTGCATTGTCTCTGGTTAGCTAGCTCACTTGAATATTTAGTTTTGGCTGGCTCTGTGGGAGCAACTTGGACTTACTGACACTGAAGTGTAATGCCAGAAGTGCAATCTGGTGTTTTCTAAGGAGCGTACGTCTTAGAGGTATAGTAAGTTTCTGGCCTGGCCTAGCCCTGAGATCTGACCAGCAATCCCAATAACCACACAAAGTCTTATATTAATTACATGCTGTTTAGCCTATGGTTTAGGCATATTATTTGCCAATTCTTTCTCTTAAACTAACCCATGATTAGCCAAATGGCTTTCTCAGAGCAGCATTCTTGTCTTTCCTCTGCCTCTTCTGGTGCCTCTGCTCTGTTCTTCTTTGTAGAGTTTTCTTAGTCTGGTAGCCCCACCCATACTTTCTTTCTTCTGGCCAATCAGCATTTTATTAAACCAGTAGGAGGGACAAATGTTTACAGTGTACATAAACATAATCCCACAGCATAGAGGTGCTGATGTTTTGGCCAGCTGGCTTTAGTAGCCCCTTTTCTCTTTTCCTATTAAATTGAAACTAATATGAGTTTTGGTGGCTCTTATAGATCAAGTGTAGATCTTAGAATTATCAGGCACCAGAGAAAGCAGGAACCACATGTATCTGTACCCTTTCTTAATCCTAGGATAAAAGTCTAGACTTGCTCCAAGTTGTGTATAGAATGGGTGTTTGAGATAATTTGGATAGAGTCTGTGTGTCTTGGTTCCCAAGCCAATGATAATCTTAGCATGAGTCATGTGATGTGTGGGAACTACAGAGGCATTTTATATTGGCCGCAGAGAACAGGGAAGCTTGAATGCTTCTGATGCCATGGCTGTTAACACATCTGTATGGTCTGAACACAGAGGTGCTCTGTGACAGCAGTGAGAATGTTGCTGTGTGAAGTGGAAATCCTGTTGCTAAGAGGCTTTTCTCTGTCCTGAACTTGTCAGCTGGCTAGGTTCTGATAAAGAGAAGAGATGGGAACTTCAGTAGGTAGGTCCTTGAGGTCTTTGTAGAGTTCAGTTGAGTTGGTGAGTGCATAGTGAGTATAGTGCAAGTGTCAGAATGGTGATGCCAGCCCAAATTTTAAGCCTGTTGCCTCGGGAGAGAAGCAAGTGTGTTTACTCTGTCCCCTGTCTTCTGTCTGTTTTTAATATTCTGAAACAAATTCCAAATATGCATTTTATTTAAAGTTAATTTTAATTAATTTTAAGATGTGAAAGGCTCTCTGAGCTGATCTTAAGAAAAGACAGAGCTATTAAAGAATATAGAAGTCTATATCAAATTAATTGTTGAAGAAACTGTAAAAATAACTCATAATTCATTCTCTCACGGATTGGTCTCTCATTTCTGTTTTCCTGACTTTATAGCTTGAAGTAATGATTTTTAAGTGAAATACTAATTTTATAAACTATATCATGACTGATCTTTTTATGGAAACTGATCTTTATACATAAATGACAAAGCGAAATGTTCATGGCAGCGTGTGACAGAAAACTGGCATTAATGTGTAATAACTTAGCTGTCTGGGGTATATGATAAGGCCTGCACAGTGTCAGTTCCATCCCTAGGAACCACAAGGCAGAGGGTTAGGGTTAGGGTTAGAGAATTGTTTGTGCATGTGCACAGGCACACACAGGTATTCACCAAACAAAGAGACATGGAAGAGAGCTGCAGCTTAGCTCAAATTTGTATCTGGGCCCACTGTATGTAGTAGTGTAAAGTAGTCAGTAGAGGGGCTGGAGAGATGGCTCAGCAGTTAAGAGCACTGAATGTTCTTCCAGATGGACCTGAGTTCCATTCCCAGCATTCACATGGTAGCTAACAACTGTCTGTAATTCCAATTTCTGACATCCTTACACAGTTAATACATGTAGACAAAACATCAATTCACATAAAATAAAAATACTTTTTTAAAAAAAGGAGTCAGTAGAGACCACTCTGACGACAGAAGGAAATACAATGTGAGCAGCATTGGAGGATAGGAGTGGTCAGCCAGGAAGGTCCAGTGCTGGAGGAGGCCTTGGTGTTGCTTCAGGCCCAAGAGCTTAAACAACACCCAAGGCAGCTATAAGCTTAGGTGTCATGAAAGTCATTTGCATTGGTATTTTAGCCTCAGTACCTGACTGAAGTGATGGAGTAACCCAAGCTTTTGTTAGCTTTCCTGCCACAATGTGAGGTTTGTTCATTTTTTGACAGATAAGGCCTTTCATGAAAGCACATCTGAATCGAGATAAAGACAAAGAACTGGTGAAGCTCACGCAGTATCTCAAGGAGATAGCCAAGCTCGATGATTTCCTAGAGCTGAATCACAAGTACTGGGAAAGGCGAGTGCTGACTATCATTTGTCTTTCTACACAAATAGTGAAAATATGTTGGCAATGCCAAACTGTGCCCCCTCTTTTTTTGTTTTGAGACAAGATTTCTTTTTGTATCCTAGAACTTGCTTTGTAGACCAGGCTGGCTTCTAAATTCACCTGCCCCCGAGTGCTAGGATTAAAGGCATGTGCCACCACTGCCCGGCCCATGCCTTTAAGTGGGAAAATTCTAAAAATATTTTTTTTTCTACTGGCATTTCCTCAAATGTATTTCTTCTAACCTATAACTTACTCATCATCCCACATTCCTTCAGGTCTTTAATATTGCAGTAGTGGGAACTTGAGAGGCTGGTGAGTTGCTTTGTGGCAGTAAGCCGACCACCCTCTCTTCCCTTTCTTCCCACCATTCTTTAAGGCAAGGTCTCTGTGGAGCCCTGTTGCCTCAGCCTCCCAGTAGCAGAGCTCGAATACACATGGCAGCACCTGGGACCAGCTGGGAGGTGACCACCATTACTGTGCTGTAAGCTGTGTCTGCATGACAATGTTTAAAACTGCAAGGACTTCATTGTCTAGCAGCAGAAATAGAAAACAAAACAGTTGCTTAAGACTTTTCTTTCTAAAGACTACCATATCTGTGTTGTCTTTTAGTCTCTTTGTCTAAGTACAGTCACGAAAAATCAATACAAATTGCAGTCACCAAGATGACACAGCCAGGAAAACCTGAAGACATAGGACAGTTGTATGTCCTACAAGTAAGGCTGCTTTGAAATCAGACCTAAGAAGATCTGGTCCTGGTGTAAACATTAAAGACAAACCCCTGCTGGGCCCTTTGTTTGTTCAGTTTCCACTTTTGGCTCCTTTATTACTTTGGCCTAGAGCTAATGATAGTAATTTCTAAGTATGAGAAAGAGTTGGGGATTTTAAATTAGCAGTGGATCCTATTAAATACTATGAGGAAACAGTGGATCACTTGGTAAGACACTTTCCTTCTTTTCCTGTAGTGCTGAACATTGAAGCTGGGGCCATATGTATGCTCTGTAGCCACTGTGTCTCTGAGCGACATCCTCAGCTTTCTCTTTTACACTCTTGAGTATAGTTCTTTTTAAAAATATACTTTGTATGTGTATGTATGTTCCACACCCTTCCGTATCTTTTATTCTACTATCTTTATGTAAGAAAAAATAAGATCTTTAGATGAAGTCTGAGTTAATTAGAAATCACAATACTATTTAACATTGGAAAAAGCAGTATGATGTGGTAACTAATGTTTGCAACTTCTGAAGGCTAATTGTGAATCTGAGCATCTTGAATTGGCAAATTATTTAACATTTGTACCTGAGAAGTGGGAGGAAGTTGTAGGAGAAATTCATTCTGTAGTTGCTGTGAAGGTTAAAGTCACCACATGTGCTTAGAACAGTACTTGGCATGGAGCACTCAGCAGTTTTTAGTAGCTACTAACTAGTCATCTTGAAAGGCCCATTATTGAAACAAGTCCTTTGGCAGGAGATTGTTTTCATGAGTTTGCCCAATCCAGCTTTGACACGTTTATCCCATTTTTTGCAGGTATCTATCAAAGAAGCAAGGACATTAGTTACCAGTTACACTCACAGTTGAAGATCCTTGAGACCCGTGGACATTTGTTTCTTTGCTAGGCATTACCATGATTGTGCTGGACACTGAAGCAGATGCCAGGCTGCCTAGCTGTGGTCTTCCAATGCTTTGTAAATTTAATTTTGTATTTTTTAAAGATTATAACAAAGTGCTAAAAGAAAGTTCTCTTCCCTTTATGTTAATTTACTCTTGAAGAAATGTTCTCTGGCATTGATTATTAAGGTGTTTTCCAAACCCTCTAAAAAATGGAAAACAGAAAGGAAAGAAAATGAAAGGTGAAGAAAAGTATATCCACCAGTGTCATCTTGTCACTTTGGAAATAAGTGTTGTCTTATGCTTTTGTCTCCTTGTATAATCAGCTGCCTGAGTCTGAGACCAAACCTGTCCTGAAACTAGCTAGTGCCCCCTCCTCCTGCAAAACCAAAAGCAAAACCAAAAAGTCCAAACAAGCTTTTAACTAATAACAAGTTTGTTGTACTGAAAACTCCCTAGAGTTGTTGTTCTTTGTCACAGAGTTCCTCTTCCTCAATCCGCTAGGAAACTCTGGAAGCCAGAGTTGTCAGTGTTCTTTAAGAGTAGAGGACATCTACATGGTAAGACTGTGCCCTAGATGGCAGGCAATAAGCAGACTGAGATAACACTGCAGCACAAGAGTATGCTTCTTTTTGGTGGCTAAGTAGATCTACAGCACTTCTGCCTAAAACTAGTCATGAGCACAGCTTACTGCAATAGTAAAAAGGCACATTCACCGACTCCACTTGGAAGCATGGATAGCATTTCTGCGTACTCCAGCTGTGTGTCATTGCTAACTACCAGTACTGTTGTAACAAATGTATCCAGCCATAAGATTCAGAATACCTGTTATGCTTAAGCCTGCAGATGTGTAATGTGACCACTGTTTTGTGTTGACAGTATTGCTTTATACAGTTCTTGTATTTGAAGGGAATTGTTCCTTTTAATGAACATGGTGTACATTGTTCTTATGGGACTATTTCAGTGGTGTAAATAATAAATATCTTTTCTTAAAATACTAGTGACCTGTTCTGTAATAATGTCTTAAATATTTTTTTTCCTCTTTGTTAAATCACTGACTATTTCAGGCAAGGATCTCAAATGTGGCATTGAAAGGCAGAGGCAGGAAGTATCAAGAGTTGGAGACCAGCTGAAGAATAAATGTGTGTAGATCACTATACATTTGAAATGGTTTTAGCAGCTAATTAGATGTGAATACTTAATGAAAAATTATTAAAATGTTTTTTTTAATGTCTGGTAATTTTTTAAAAAGTAACTAAGGACCAGTAGAATTTTTAAAAAGTTTTTATTTATGTGTGCATGTATCTATGACTTCAGTTGCTCTCCACCTTATTTGTTGGGAAGGGAGCTGCCTATCTGCCTCTCCAGTACTAGTATTGTAGGCTTGCTTGTGTTGCTTGGCTTTTTTTCTGATTTTGATGTGGGCGTGTTATGCGCGGGTGCATAGATACATTTAGGAGGCTAGAAGTTGATATTAGATATACTGCTTGATAGCTCTCTGCATTGTTTTCTTGAGGCAAGGACTCTTGCTGAATCAGGCACAACAAACTTAAGCTGGCCAGTTTGCCAATGGGATTACCTGTCTATCTCCTGAGTGCTGGGAATATGGGCTTTGCTATGTCTTGTGTGTAGGTACCAGGGTTCTGAATTCTGGTCTTCACACTCAGATGGCAAGCCCTTTACCAGTGAGCCATCTCTAGTCCTAGACTAGAACTGCTTAAGAGCATTTCATTGGATCATTTCATTTTCATTATGCAATGAGTTTATTATTCCAAACAGGAATAGGGAAGGGCTTTAGCTTTTTAAGTGAGCTGAACATGAAAGGTAAGTTATGAACATTGGTCAGGAAAAAAACAGTGATGTAAGTTGAACAACACTTTTAACCAGGTGGGCTTTAACATACACATCCTACCAGTAGGTGGCACCCAAACCAAAGTTTACTGCCAGTGTGTTACTAATAGTCTATTTGGGACCATGCATTTGTGTGATTAATATTTTCACAAGGTAGGAAAACCTTCATACCTTTTAACTTTTGAGATGTATTGCAAAGACATCTCTGTGACACATAACAGTTCAGAGGTGTATCTGGTAAAAACTCACTTATCAGGCATAATTCCAAAATTAAGATAATTGATATCTAGTGGTGCATATTTAACCTAACAACTACATAACATCACAAATCTATTTTTTTTTTTTCTGAGATGATAATGTGTTAGTATGCCTGTCTTGGGATCTCCTCTCTGCTTCTGTCAGTCACATTAAGACAGAAAGTGGGCTGCCATGTCTGCCTGGCTTTGCCTGGGTGTTGGCGGTACTCTGGTTGTTGCTTTGTGGGACCAGTTTGAAAATCGATACCATTCTGTAGGCTGTCGCTTTGTCCTATTGACTGTGTCCTTAGCTTTACAGAAGCTTCTCAGTTTCAGGAGATCCCACTTTTTGATCATTGTTCTTAGTGTCTGCGCTACTGGTGTTATATTTAAAATGTGGTCACCAGTGCCAATGCGTTGGAGGGTATTTCCCACTTTCTTTTCTTCAGCCTACAGAATGGGAAAAGATTTTTACCAACCCTACAAGTGACAGAGAATTGATCTCTAAAATACATAGAGAACTCAAGAAACTAGAGCCCCAAACCCTTAATAACCCAATTAAATATGGGGTTCAGAACTAAAGAGGGAATTCTCAGCAGAAGAATTAAAAATGGCTGAAAGGCACATGAAAAAGTGCTCAACATCTTTACAGAAAAGCAATCAAAACAACTTTGAGATACCACCTTACACCTGTCAGATTGGTTAAGATAAAAGACACAGATGACAGCCTATGTTGGAGAGGTTGCAGAGCAAGGGGAACAGTCCTCCATTGTTGGTAGGAGTGTAAACTTGTTCAGCCACTCTAGAATGTGGTATGACTGTTTCTCAGAAAACTGAGAATCACTCTCCCCAAGGGTCCAGCAATACTACTACTGGGCATATACCCTAAAGAGTCTCTTTTGCACCCCAAAAGCATTAGCTCAACTATGTTCATAGCAGCATTATTCGTAATAGCAAGAACCTGGAAACAACCTAGATGCCCTTCAACTGAGGAATGGAATAACAAGCTGAGGTACATCTACTACTCAGCAGTAAGAAAAAATGATACTCAAAAATTTCAGGAAGATGGATGGGTATGAAGGATATTCTGAGCGAGGTATCACAATCCCAGAAAGGGAAGCAGGCGATGTATTCACTCATTAGTGGACTTTAAACAAAAAGCAAAGCATGTCCAAGCTGCAAACCACAACCACTGACCACTGAACAACTTGAGATCTGAAACACCTTGAACCGGCACCTTGGAGCCCATTCCCTCCAGAGGAACACCTGACTCAGTCTTGATGTTGGGATTAGGAAAGTGGATCTGCCTGGAGTGAATGCTGAACTAAGCCACCTTGGGACCTTGGGACCTCCTGCCCTTGCTGAGGAGGAGATCAGGAGATGGGGAGAAGAGAGAGTGACTGGGAGGGGTGGGAGGGGGAAGGAAGTTTGAACAAGGGGATACTTGGATAAGATATGAGACTTTATTCATAATAAAAGAGGAAAAAAATCAATATCAAACATTATATAAAAAAGCAAAGCATTCAGAATAGATAACAACAACAACAACAAAAAACCCATACAGTAATAAAACTTCTCTTTTCTCTAAAATACATGAAACATAAAAAATAAAACCTAAAGCTTCTCAATCCAGGTTAGGCCTAGCTACAGATAAAGTTAATCTTGTATCTTGCTATATTGCTGAAGGACTTTATCAGCTGTAGAAGTTCCCTGGTAGAATTTTGTGGGTCACTTAGGTATACAATCATATCATCTGCAAACAGAGATAGTTTCACTTCTTTTCCAATCTGTATCCCCTTAATCTTTTTTGTTCTCTTATTGCTTTGGCTAAAACTTCAAGAACTATGCTAAATAGATAAGGGGAGAGGGGACAGCCTTGTCTAAATACTGGTTTTAGTGGGATTGCTTTGAGTTTCTCTCCATTTAGTTGGATGTTGGCCGTTGGCTTCTTGTAAATCGCCTTTATTATACTCAGGAATTCTCCCTGTATTCCTGATCTCTCCAGGACTTTTATCATAAGGGAGTGTTGAACTTTGTCAGAGGCTTTTTCAGCATCTAAGGAGATTATCATGTGTTTTTTTTTCCCTTCAATTTGTTTATATGATAGATGACATTTATAGTTTTTCATATGTTGAACTATCCCTGCATTTCTGGGATAAAGCCTACTTGGTTGTGACGGACAACTTTTTTTATATGTTGTTGTAATCTGTTTGCCAGAATTTTGTAGCGGGAAATCAGGAACTATATATGTGAACGATCGCATCATAGGACTGGAGACGAGCGGGGCGTGGTTAACTGAAAAGAATTCCGGAAGTAGACCTTCGAGGGAGAGGACCAGGTCAGGAAGTCGTCATTCTCTCGCGAGAGTTCCCCGACTGGGTGCGCAGTTTGGCCCAGCTGCCCAGGAGTTCGGACGTACGGCATGGGGATGAAGAATCTTCCTTAGAAAGGCTCCGGCGCGTTGCAACCTCATCCTGTCATCTTCTCTTAAAACCGGCTCTGTTTTGTAAGCGATTTTCACAAAATAAACCCCATTTAAAACAGCTCACGGCAGGTTTTTACTGCGATAATTGGCGCCTGAACACGGGGCTAATTCTACAAACCCACCGGGTTCCTCACTCACCCACAGAGCCGGTCTGAACTTGGTTACCAGCTGCGCACAAGCCTCCTGTACGCAACCAGGAACGAATCTACCCGCGGCAGACCTCCTGAGAGATGGATTGACCTGTTCCAGTGGAGCACGCCTGGTAGGATTTGTTGAAAGATCTGAGAAAGACCCTCCCAGCCGAATCGCCACCTCGTTTCCCGCACCATTGCTGCCGCTGCTGATCACGACAGCGACATCTGCTGGCTGTAAGTTCTCATTACATCTGAGTATATTTTTTTCTTCCTTTTCTTTTCTACATTTTTTTTTTCCTTTCTACAATGTCTTACCAGATAAATGTTCAGAATTTTTCTCACTTTGTCACAATGGTGATAGAGGATTATTTCCAGGATTACGCATTTGGAGGTTATCTCCACCTAGGAGTCCTTTTACTTTTTTGTGTGATAATGTACTTCATACTTAGCTATTTTAAGGCATCTCAACATAGAGAGTATGAGGCT
>PVIH01022706.1:0-26535 GCA_004025045.1 Sigmodon hispidus | reverse complement strand
GAAGCTGGGAAGCTTCTGCAAAGCCAAGGACACTGTCAATAGGACAAAACGCCAGCCTTCAGAATGGGAAAAGATTTTCACCAACCCTACAAGTGATAGAGGACTGATCTCTAAGATATATAAAGAGCTCAAGAATTTAGAGCCCAAAATCCTGAATAACCCTATCAAAAAATGGGGTACAGATTTAAAAAGGGAATTCCCAGCAGAAGAACTACGAATGGCTGAAAGGCACCTGAAAAAATGCTCTTCATCATTAGCCATCAGAGAAATGCAAATCCAAACAACTTTGAGATACCACCTAACACCTGTTAGATTGGCTAAGATAAAAGGCACAGATGACAGCCTATGTTGGAGAGGATGGGGAACAAGGGGAACACTCCTCTATTGTTGGTGGGAGTGTAAGCTTGTTCAGCCACTTTGGAATGCAATATGGTGGTTTCTCAGAAAATTGAGAATCAGTCTCCCCAAGGACCCAGCAATACCACTTCTGTGTGTATACCCTAAAGACGCACATTCACATACCAAAGGTATTAGCTCAACTATGTTCATAGCAGCATTATTTGTAATAGCAAGAACCTGGATACAACCTAGATGTCCCACTACTGAAGAATGGATTAACAAACTATGGTACATCTACACAATGGAATACTACTCAGCAGTAAGAAAAAACGATATTCAAAAATTCGCAGGCAAATGGAGGGATTTGGAGAATATCCTCCTGAGCGAGGTATCACAATCTCAGAGAGATAAGCAGGGGATGTGCTCACTCACTAGTGGGTTCTAAACAAACAAACAAGAAAAAAAAAAAAAGCCAAACATACCCAAGCGACAAACCACAACCACTGAACAGCTTGGGATCAGAAACACCCTGGACTGATCCTTCGAACCCCACTCCAACTATAGGAATACCAGACTCATTCTTCAGGGAGGTTGGACAAAACTGGATTTGGCCAGGAGTGGTGACTGATCCAAGCATTATTGGATCAGTGGGACCATAGGACTGTCTGCTCCCTGCCCAGTGAAGGGATGGGGAGTTGCAGAGAAGAGAAATGTCAAGATGTGTTGTGAGGGGGAAGGGACCTTGAATGAGGATATACAGGGATGGGAAAAAAATTTCAGAAGGAAAGCTGAACACATAGTAAATTTATGTGTAGCAATCTTATTTGCATTACCACCCTTGATATGCCATGCTTATGATTCTTATCCTGTTCATAGTTATTGTTAACTTTTCCTCATTTTAAATTCATGTTACTTTTTTTTTGTTAAATATAAAATAAAGAAGAAGAAGAAGAAGAAGAAAGACCAATACAGTCAATATTTTAGCTTAGAGAGGGAAGGGATCACAAATCCCCCATTGCTAGTTTTAGAGTTATTGACATTTGAAAGCTTCTGGGTGGCAGTCAGTTTTTGGTTTTTTTTTTTTTGTTTTTTTTGTAAGAGTGGCCCCTGGTAGGCTGACAATGCTCTAGTGGATGGTCCACTCTCACAAATGTGTGAGTAGAACTGGACTCAGTGGGTTATAAAAAAAGAAGACAATAAATTAGATGGTAAAGGGTAACTGGTGAAACTGAGTGAAGTTGGTGGAGGAGGTGTGGGGTGAATATGATCAAAATGCATTATATATGCAATTATATATGAACTTCTCAAAGAATTAATTTAAAATATTTATAACAAAATTTTGAGTTGAATAAAATGAAATTAAAGTACATAAAATGATGATGTTCAGAGAAAAATTATGATCTCTGTGTAAGATAAAATAACTTTTGGAATTAATGCAAATAATCTAATTGATGATTAATGAATAATAATAAAAACTGAGAGAACAGAGCAGAGATATCTATCAGCGAAACAAACTATATGTCTCTCCTGCGTGTGTGGATAGCAGTTTTGTCATCATCAGTGTTTAAGGCATTGAGATCATCACTGGTGCTACCTGTAATATCCTTGTCTCTTCCCATCATGTTCAAAACAAATCAAAATAATTCTACTCATGGGATTTCTTCTAATTTTAAGAGTCATATATAAAAATGACATGTAGTTAAAATTTATTGGACAATATTCAATGTGAAAAGCTTCTAACATCAACCACATATGCCCTTTCTCACATTAACTTTTTATAATGAATATTTACATATGCATTAACCTGACACAGTACAGGGAGAGAGCAACATAACATGGAAGAAGTATATTCTTTATCACCCCTCTCCAAACATGCACAATTGATATTTTACAACAAAAAGTCATCATTCTTATAAAAAAAAGTCAAGTGAAATTATTTAAAAATTTTTGAACTCTGAATTAATTGACTATTCCTTTTGGGAAGGAATCAATGGGGTTGTCCAAGATTAATGTAGACAAAGTAATTTGTAATAGCTTTTTCAAATATTTTAGCTGATAACAGACTTTACCCTTGGAATCTCTTTCTTTCTAGCCCAATCTCCAGCCCTGGCCTTTAAAAAACAAAGGCTGAAGAGGAATTTACTGTAAAAATACAGCTGAAGATAAACAGAAGAAAAACATTGATTTTCCAGGAAGTAAAATCTTGTTTCATATTCTTTGTTCATTTAAGAAGAAATAATTGAACTTTATGAAAATAGATAAACAGATCATTGATTTCCCCACATTACAGGAAAAATAATTTAGATAGTGCTAGTTATAGCAGATTTTACAAAATATTAAATTAAATAAGTACATTGAACTGGCAAAATTTCCAAGTATGCATACATAAGATTGGATTTTCTAGAACTATGTCTGGCTTTTAAAGTGAAATAATGCTGTTTTGAGTCATTAGTGTTTTCTAACCACAGAAGGCAAACTAAATACTTTTAATTCTGGTGGTATTAATTCTTCTTAAATAAGTTGAATTTCTCAGGCACTGAGTAATTTGACTTCACTAATTTTCTGTAAGAATAAGAAATGAAGAAATAAGATGAACAGAGTTGAGTTCAAGGCAGTAGCCAACAATATATTATGGTACAGGTGAAGGTATGCCACTTTGCAAGTACACATATCTTCCTCAAATACGAGAGAGAGAGAGAGAGAGAGAGAGAGAGAGAGAGAGAGAGAGAGAGAGAGAGAGAGAGAGAGAAGAATTATTAGATACTAAGTTTATGTACACTCCTTTAACTTTCCCTTTTACTTCAAGCTTCCATCCACTAAAATAAATTACTCTTTTCAGAATTTTTTATTTTGTCAATTAATCCCTTGCATACATCACAGGGAACCTCCATAATGAAGTAAGAAAACATAATTTCAATAGGAGCACCTCAATGCAGATAGTTACAGGCATGTGAATATTTTAGATGACTCTTCCATGAGTTTATAAGATTGTGTTAGTAGCAGGGCAAGCACTGACAAGAAGTCACAATAAAGCAAGTGTTCTGTCATTATTTGAGAAATCTAAGAAAAATGGAGTCTTTGCTCTGGACAAAATGAAGACAAAGGTTATTTTTCTTATTTTATGTCAGTATGTTTTAGAGGAACACAATTAGTATAGAATTCATGTCTTAAATTACTTAAAACAGAACACCTGTGTCTATCATATGCCTCATCAAAGCTTATCTGTGAGACATACAGTGATAAAACAAGCACCCCAATTCCTGATGTAAGGTTTTCCTGAGGCTCACCAAATCTACACATGTAAGAGATAAATTTTGGAGTTGTATCATTTAGTTTTGTATGCAACTAAGAGAACAGAGATACTAACACAAGGTGCTTTTTCCTTCTTGTAGTGTTTGAAACATTTGGTCTTCAGATGCAACCTTGGGAAAGGTAGTGTATTCTTGCTGAAGTTCAAAGTGCTCTAGGGTGGTTCGTAACTTGCCTAAGCTTAGTTAGTAGGTGATTGTTACAGTTAGGGTTTGATTCTGTGACCTGTCCTTCCAGAGCCTGAGAAATTGCATGACAGCATACCTCAGTAACTTTGGGCAGATTACTCTGCTTGTTTTGAAAAGACACTGTTTTTTTTTTTTAAATAGGGTTTCTTAGGTGAATTCTGTACTTTGGCAATTTTTTGTCAAAAAAAACTTAAAGCCATCCTGAGATAAGGCAGAACCCTTAGAAATTTGAGGTAAGTACTAAATGTTGAAGTTATCTGAGAATAGGCAATGCCATGTCATGTCAACTATGAGAGGAAAACCTGTTTATTTTAAATGACAGCTACAGAGATAATAAAATAATAGTCTCTCTCTAATATGTGTGTGTATAATTAAAAAGAAACTTTAGGCTATCATTTGATAAAGTACAGTACAAAATTTTGATGAAATCAATGGTCATTATACTGAAGTGTTTGTGTGATACCCAAATTTTCATAGGCAATATTTTCTTTTTCATTGTACATAGTATTTTTGTAATTGTAATCAATAGATGTGTTTCTTATATCTAATACTATCTGTGCATAACACTAGTGTGTTTATACTTCTCTACCTCTTTCCAAGACTATGCTGATATCTTATCTTTTGTCCCTGGTTCTTCTGCCTGCATAAGTTTGAAGGCAAACATTTTTCAACCTCCAACACAGCTATTAAATTAACACATATTCACAAATTTCCTTTTAAATATGTTTAGATCTATCCTCTCATTTTTGTTCTGTTAGAGAACCCTGACTAACACACAGGGTCTTATTGTGTGGAAGCTATCCTGACTCTTGTTCTGAAAACCAGGCTGATCTTGAACGCACAGAAATTCACCTATTTCTTTTTTCTAAATTCTGAGACTAAAAGTCTATGCCACCAGACCCAGATCTTGTCTGTTTTGTTTGTTTGTTTGTTTTGTTTTTGATAACTGAGATTATATAGTGGTTCTAGAAGTTTCATGCATAGGAAAACATTAGGGTTAAAACCAAGGACCACTATGCTCACCCAAATAGTTAGGACACTCAATTGTTGCTCTACCAATACTTTAAGATGTTCTAGATTCCCCCATGTATTGGCCACTGATTAATTCAAATAGGGAAATCAGCCAACCACATAATCTGGGTTGATGCATTTTATCAATGACCATTCATTCTTACAAATTCAAATAAATCTTTAAAACTCTAAACCATCTTTATTTTTTCTAATCTAATTTTAGGAGCATAGGTAGTTTAATTCTATTAAAAGAGATAGTGACTTCATTTGAGACAACAAATTTTGTCCCCATATTTTACAGGAATCTCTACCATTTGTAGGACATATGAATCCTGTATACTTGTCATCTCATTTTAAAATTTCAGAAGTTTTTCTTAAAACAGTTGGGTGTTCCAGGACCAACCAAACTGGACAATAGTGACTAAGTAGGCCATTTTTTGTGGTCCCAAAGTAGAAGCAATAACAGTACTCTCTGTGTATCTCTAGAGAACTTTGAGGATTACATTATAGAAAAATTTCATCATTATATGTTTAAAGATAGGACAAAATGAATCATCATTATTCATTAAAACTGTTTAATTGTATAAGTAAATAGCCAGTTCTGGCAATATGCTACAACTTAATTCAAATTTTTATATCAACACAGTTTCATGATAGCAAATCTTGTAAATTTTAGCTAAAAATTTTTAAAAAGACACAAATCATCACTACTATCTTTTAATATTGTTGCATTTAATCTAACATCTTGAGAAGCATAAGCAAATCAAAGAGAGGTACAAAATTATAAATGTTGCAAAATATGTACCAAAACAATTTTTCCGTGGATGAAAACATAAACAATAATTGACTAAGATAAGAATGATAATGTGCTGTAAATTTCAAAACAATTATTTTGGCAAATTTTATCTAAAATAAATGACAAATATTTGAAAAAGTTCATATATTTAAACAATTTAAACATTATATATTATAAATATCTCTAAAAAAAATCCTAGTACTCTATTAATATGTAAAAGTTTTACAATTTATGTGTGAGCTAAAATAATTAAAATAAATACTTAGGTACAAATATACAATCTCAAAGGTTTTAGACAATTATTATAAAACAAAATATGTTTTATAAAATATGAAAACAGCTTAAACTATTCTAAAGCAAAATGATAAGAAAGTAACATTAAATGTATTTAAAATGCCACTGAGAAAAATGTGTAAAAAACAAGGAAGAACAAAAGCACAGAGGAGACAAATTCCTCCCTGTCAGAAATGCAATGAGTTTCAAACAATGATTTAGGATATGAAAATGACTAAAATGGAGTCTACTGAGTATTTTACTAAGGACAATATTCATCATCTTCATCTGAGGAGCTGCTAGGGTCATCCTCTTCACAGTCTTCCATCATATTCTGCCTGACTGCCTGGGAGCCACCAGTATGGCTCTGAATAGTCTCCAAGGAATCTGTTGCAGGAGGCAGAAGCCTTTGCATTTCTCCAGACCCTTCTTGCAGCTCCTTTGATGAGGTAGACTGCTGATCTATTCGTTCAGACTTGGGGCTTCTGCCTCCAGACATGGTAAAGTTACTTCGCTTACCACAGGAGGCCTTTGCCTCTTTGTATGTGGCATATTCTTCAGGTGACAATCCCTTCAGCCAGTGATCCAACTCCACCCAGTATTGTTTCTGCAGCTCCTCAGCCTGACAACTATATTGATCTTTCATGCTCTTTGGGACTCGATGCCATCGTCGGCTGATCTCAACCCAGCGCTCTCTAAAGGGTAGATGGTGTAGCTCCGGACTTGACCATAAATCTTGATGAAATTTCTGATATCCATTCATAGGGGGTTTCTTGGGTTCTCCCTGAAATGTCTTCATGGAGGAAAATGTTTTGGGAGATTCTTTGTCTGGAGGAGACTTTACATTTTCCATATCTTCTTGTGATTTCTTAGGAACTTTGACTTCACAGCCCCTGGGCACCACAGAGTTCTTATAATGTTCTACACCATTAAAGTTTTTCGTGAATTGAGTCAGATTTTCCTGAAAGTCTTTATTCTTTCTCTGAACGTCCTGAATATATTTCTCCTTGATCTCCCGTGGCAGTTCATTGTACTTCTCAGCCAGGATTTTGGCCAGCTGCTGATTGTTGTGTTTAGGATACAGCTGTGAGTACTTGGCTTGATTCTCCTTGTAAAAGCACATATAGGCCGTCAGGGGTCTTTTGGGAAAGTAAGGATGTTTGTTATTTTTGCTAGATTGTATAATGTGCTCATTGGCTTCCAGCACTAATTCTGACAGTGTGCGCAACTTCCTCAGTTTATGAGAAATCTGTATCCACTTTTGTTTGCATATTTCTCCTGAAAATTGTTTAAAAGCCACTTTGTCCCAGTCTATTTCTTCCTGGGTTTTTTTGAATGCTCTGGTGTCATCCAGGGGTATATTATTCTGGATGCATTCCAGTAAATTCAGAATGTCTTTATGGGACCAGTGATGTTGTTTACGAAGTGATAGCATCGCTAGCTTAGATTCTTTCCCACTAGTAATACCTCAGTTGTTCAAATGCCTGAACAGTTGTTCAAACTGCTTAGACAAACACACGCAACTTAGTAGTTTCTAAATTCCACAGATTGTGTGCATCTTTATTTCTGAGGAGAAATAAAATAAACGTTAGCCTTCATTATTGGAATTTACCAAAAATAAATAAATAAATAAAAATGGTATCACTTGTAAATTTAATTTACTTATACAATTAAATATTATTTACCATTAACAGTGTAAATGGATAATTTCTCCTTTTAAAATAAAAGGTTTTTTTTTTCTTTTTACTTTATATATAACATGGTTACACCCTCTTTCAGTCTTTCCCCCCCAAATATTACTAGAGATTGCCTGACAAATGAGGGCATGATGCTGGACATGGTGGTATACACTTTCATTCCCAGCACCAAGGAAAAGAATTCTGTAAATTCAGGGGCAGCCTGGTGTACAAATCAAATTCTCAAACAAACAGGGCTATATATTGATATTCAAAAAAATAAAAGTGAATGAAAAAAATCCAGGCTTGGGAAGCAAGAAGGAAGAGAAGGTGGAATATAAAAACCAAAACACAAAGAAAATGACTAAATAACTAAAAAGAAAAGGACTTTTACACTACTGTGCCCTAAATGTGACTGCTTTCTGGATACAGCCAAGTGCTTCACCATTAAATGCAAGTGAGCTGAAAACAGAGAAAAAGACACTGAATTTCCTAGACATCCAATTGTGGCAGGTCCATAGTTTGAATGAAAATTTGTAATAACTGATGGATTTATATTATCTCCAGGACTCTTGGCCAGGAGTAAGAGCATTATTTGGAATCACCTTGCTCAGGTTTCAAACAAGCATTTTATTATCACATTTGCACTTTTATTTGGCTACTCTTTCTACATAGATAAGCCTCAGAAAAAGTATTGCCTGTTACATAAAAATTGTAGGAAGTTTGTGAAACCTAGAACTTGAACACAAAGTAATAGTTCAGGGATTCCTGTCCTCTCACCAATGTTGTCCTTTCTAGTGTAATTTCTCTGAAATGTATTTCAACACATCACTGAATATTCCCAGAATTTCTTTTCAGAAATGTGCTCTGAACCTTACCTAAGCCAAATTATATGCTATCTACTGCCTTTTGTGAAAGTTTGTTTATATATAGTTTCAAGGCTAAATGTTCTGGATTGAGCAACCAATAAGAGGGCTCATCCTTTGGAATGGCTAATTCTCTAGAAGGAGAACTCTAAATGTATATGTAAATGTCTGAGTAATTGGGAATAACACTGAGAATTATTTTTAAATATAATAATGTAAAAATGATGGGTCCATCTGTCATTTACAAACTCTCTGCAAAGAAAATTGATTATAAGGTCAACTGGATCTAAGTAGAAAACTTTTTTTAACTTTTTAAATTGAGTCAAAATCAACATTATCAACCACAGGTTTGCTTCCCACTCTGGATCCTCCTACCTGAAACTCTCATGTAGTGACCAGTAAAACTGAGTGGTTTCAACTATTTTTTTTTTTTTGATATTTTCTTAGTGCTAGGGAGAATAAAAAGTGTGCTTGGCAAATTATTAATGAGCCAAATTACCAGTACTAGGATCTCATTAAACATATAATGTTATTAACAAAATGTGTTATAATACACTAATAAAACATTATTTAAAAAAGCTTTTAAATATATTTAAGACACAAGACTATATATCTTTTTATACTGTAGGAAGTTTTAGACAAATAACATTTTGTGAATTCTATAATGTGCACTAAGTTTAGTTTCTATGCTAAAAACAGAACTACATGATATTTTCATATATTCAAAATTTAGAATCACAGGAAACAAAATAGATGAAAGTCATATTAATTTTAAATTGTAAAGTCATGATAGTTTAAAATTCTGTAGTTCAAAAGGAAACTGAAAATAAAGGTTTTCTTTATTTCTATGACCAAAACATCTATTTGAGAATTGTTGGAATCAGAGAAAGAAATATAAAGTCATGTACTCAGGATTTCAACTCACCTCCAGATGCTCTGGTCTCATCGACGCTTGCAGAAAAGTCTGCCCTTCACTTCAAGGATGCTTTGTCTTCTCAACTCTCTGGACGGTTGTAACCTCAGCGTAACCACCTCCAAGCGCCTCTGAATTGAGCACATCTTGCAGTCAGGAAGCTTTTATATTAGAGATCTGAAAGCCCCACCCACCCTAAGGTGGAGTTTTGATGTGTTAGTTTGAGTCAATCAACTTTTCTAATCTTCCTTGGCCCACTGGATACAGCCAGAGTATTATTTTAGCCCTTATGGCTCTTTTTGTTATTCTTGCTATGGATGAAGCAGGACTCATCAGAAACACTTCTACCTATGACATGTTAATACATTCAAAGAAACTTGGTTCATTTAAAGTCTAAGCTTGTGGGCACTCTTGTAGGGAATATCTCTCTCTCTCTCTCTCTCTCTCTCTCTCTCTCTCTCTCTCTCTCTCTCTCTGAAACAGGGTCTCTCTATTATATGGCTCTGGCTGTCCTGAATCTTACTGTGTAGATCAGGCTGGCCTCCAATGAACAGAGATCTACTCACCTCTGCCTCCCATGAGCTTAGAACAAAGGCAGGCTGTAACACCATACCTGCCTGAAAGAAATTTTCTCAATCAGATTTTTTGAATGAGGAAGAATCACTTTAAGTCTTATCCACCCCTTCTGGTGGCAGCCCACATAAAAGGACATGGATGAAACTTTTGCTTTTTGCTTGCTTGCCCTCACTCGTGCTGGGAATTTTGTCTTATTGCTGAAGTCAATATTAAATCTAACTTCATCAGAATTTCCACATAGACTGAAGACAAACAGCTTTCCAGGAATCCTCCAAGACTTCAGGGCCTTTATTTGGACTGCGGAGATATCTAGCCTTGTGAATAACTACTGAATTTCAGCCTTCTAGTTAGTTGTGAGCCATTGTTGAGCTATTAAGACCACATCTGTTTTTTTTTTTTTTTTTTTTTTTTTTTTTTTTTTTTTTTTTTTTTTTTTTTTTTTTTTTTTTTTTTTTTTTTTTTTTTTTTTTTTTTTTTTTTTTTTTTTTTTTTTTTTTTTTTTTTTTTTTCTTCCAGGTTTGAGCACACTTGCTGGGAAAGAAAATCTTGAAGGGCTTAAAACATTCTCAGTCTCTTCCCAAATCTCTGCCGATTTCTTCCTGCCTTCACAGAAGCCTGTTCTGGCAGCGTGGCACTGAGTTTTGCTCTGGACTTAAAGAGTTTCTAGCACTCCTGCAAGTTCATTTACAACTCAGAGGCAGACAGCAGTGGGGGAAACCAGTTTCCTTCACTTGTTTCCTCAGCAATTCTCTTCTGCTTTCAGAAATGATTTCCCCGGCCCCGGAAGCAGTCATTTAGGCCGGTCTGGGAAAGAAGACCAGGACCCACGCCATGTTACTTTCTGCAGTCTCTTTCGCCAAGAGCAAGTCAAAAACCATTCTGGTGAGACTGGTGAGCCAAGCTGGCACAGGTTTCTCCTTCAACCACAAAAGAGGCCGACTCTGAGAAAAGCTGACTCTCCTGCACTACGATCCAATTGTGTGCAAAAAAGTTCTCTTTGTGGAACCAAACAATACACGCTCCCTCTAATCAATGGATTGAGAATGAATTTGACTCATAAATGAGAAGACAGAAGATGAGGCAGGGACTTAGAAAGCAGAGGTGTGTGCTGAAGAAGAGGAGACACACAGTATGTTCCCGGTGAGGTAAAGGTCCTTGTGAAGGAATGAGAGAGGACTCCTCCTCTCTACTGAACTTCGTGGAAAACACGGAGCACAAGGATGGCCGTGTAGACCCAACTGGCCCAGCCCAGTGCTGGAAAGTCTCCTGCTTTCCCCAAAGCAGAAAATAACCCAAGGCCTCCACTAGCCCAAACATGCCAGGGAAGAAATAATAATAAAAAATGAAAATAGGTCGAACTGACCTAAGACCATAAGATTGCACCCACTGTTATTTTCACCTTGGTGCTAACCAATCAAAAACCTGACCCATTGTTACCCAGCACCCCCACCCTAGTTTCTGGAAAGCCCCTAGCATGAGCCAATCAGCTAATGACTTGTACCATTATCCTCACCTGAACCCATTTCACAGCCTCAGGCTATAAAATGAGGCCCCCTGCGGCCCTAATCAACACTCCTGCATGATTCCTGTGTAATGGACTTCTGGAGTGGTTCCCAAGCTAGCTGGTTTCTACTCAATAAACCTTGCTTTTGCATTCCACTACATCCTTGTCTCTGGTGGTCTCTCCAGGGTCGTGACTTTGAGCATAACAGAAACAGTACTGAGAAAGAGTTCTTCATAGAGACCAGATATTTGTCTTTCTGTGTTTTTGATAAAAAATAATAAAAATGTTGACATAAAAAAATGATTTTCTCTTCTGTGACAGGGCCTTTCTGTGTGGCTCAGGCTGGTCTTGACCCTGTCACGTTGGCTGCTAGGACTGCAGGCATGTCCCACTCACTGTATCTAGCCTTTGGAAGAGATAGATGTTTTAATATGTAATCTGAACTTTCTGTTCGACATGAGAGGGCTTCTCTTGGAAAATTATCACATAAAACATGGAAGCTGAAAGAGTACATAATTTAAAATATCGTTCTGCTTAGGCATCCGTGATTTTGAAATTCTGCTGATTTCAGGCTTTGAAGGATATAATATATATATATATATATTTTTTTTTTTTTTCTCAGAACAGTAAATATAACATTTTACTGCCTTTCTGGTTTTTTTTTTTTATTATGAAAAAAGTCATTGTTTTATCCGTGTATATTCTTGTTAAAGCTCCCTTCCCCCTCACACCCCTTCCAGTACCTCTCTCTTCTCCACATCTCTTTATCTCCTCCCCAGTAAGGGCAAGAGGTCCAAAGATCCTAATATGGCATAGTTCAGCATCCATTCCTGGCAGATACACTATCCTCACCCTAACATCAAGACTGGGTCAGGAGTTCCTCTGGAGGGAGTGGGATCCAAGGTACCAGTCCAAGATCTTTCAGATCCCAAGCTGTTTAGTGTTTGTGGTTTCCAGCTTGGACATGCTTTGCTTTTTGCTTATTTGTTCAGAGTCCACTAATGAGTGAGTATATCCACTGCTTATCTATCTGGGTTTGTGATACCTCCCTCAGGAGGATATTCTACAAATCTGTCCATTTGCCTTCAAATTTTAGGATATCATTCTTTCTTATTTTATTGCTAAGTAGTACTCCACAGTTCATTAATCCATTCTTCAGTTGAGGGGCATCTAGGTTGTTTCCAGGTTCTTGCTATTACGAATAATGCTGCTATAAACATAGTTGAGCTAATGCCTTTGGAGTCCCACTGTGCATCTTTAGGGTATATACCCAGAGTGGTATTGCTGAATCCTTGGGGAGATTGATTCTCAGTTTTCTGAGAAGCAGCCATACTGGATTCCAGAGTGGCTGAACAAGTTTACACTCCCACCAACAATGGAAAAATATTCCCCTTGCTCCTCATCCTCTCTAGCATAGGCTGTCATCTGTGTTTTTAATCTTAGCCAATCTGACAGGTATAAGGTGATATCTCAAAGTTGTTCTGATTTGAATTTCTCTGATGGCTAAAGATGTTGAACACTTTTTCATATGCCGTTTAGCCATTTTTAATTCTTCTGCTGAGAATACCCCTTTTAGTCCTGAACTCCATTTTTTAATTGGGTTTTTAAGGGTTTTGGGCTCTAGTATCTTGAGGTCTTTACATATTTTAGAAATCAATCCTCTGTCACTTGTAAGTTTGGTGAAAATCTTTTCCCATTCTGTAGGCTGTCATTTTTTGTCCTATTGACCGTGTCCTTGGCTTTACAGAAGCTTCTCAATTTCAGGAGGTCCCACTTATTGGTTGTAGATCTTAGTGTCTGTGCCACAGGTGTTATATTTATGAAGTAGTCAGCTGTGCAATTTTGTTGTAGATATTTCTCACATTCTTTTCTATCAAGTTGAATGTGTCTGGGTTTATGCTGAGATCTTTGATCCACTTGGATTTGAGTTTTGTGCGAGGTGACAGGCTTGGATTTATTTGCATTTTTTACACACTATCAACCAGCTATGCCAACACCATTTGTTAAAGATACTATCTTTCTTCCACTGAGTAGTTTGGGCCTCACTGCCAAAGATTAGAGCTCATAGGGTTTTGGGTTAATGCTCCTGTCCTCAATTCGATTCCATTGATCCACAAGTCTGTTTTTATGCCAGTACTGCACAGTTTTTAATACTGAGGCTCTATAATATAACTTGAGGTCCTCCTGAGGTCCTTTTATTGAGCAAAATTGTTTTGGCAATCCTGGCTTTCCTATTATTTCAAACAAAGTTGAATATTGTTCTTCCAAGTCCATAAAATATTGTGTTGGGATTTTGATAAGAATTGCATTGAATCTGACGATTGTTTTTGGCAGGATTGCCATTTTTACTATGTTGATCCTACCTATCCAGGAATATGGAAGATCTTTCCATTTTCTGATATCCTCTTCAATTTCTTTCTTCAGTGATTTAAAGTTTTTGTCAAATAGATTTGTTCCTTCTTTGGTTATACTTGCTCCAAGGTATTTAATGCTATTTGCAGTGATTATAAAGGGTGATGTTTCCCTTATTTCTTTTTCAGCCCTTTTATCTTAATTGTACAGGAGTGATATTGATGTCTTTGAGTTAATCTTGTATCCTGCTACATTTCTGAAAGTGTTATCAGCTGTAGAAGTTCCCTGATAGAATTTTGTGGGTCACTTATGTATACAATCATATCATCTGCAAATATAGTTCACTTGTTCTTTTATCATATAAACAGACTAAAGGAACAAAACAACATGATTATATTCTTAGATGGTGAAAAGTCTTTGACGACATTCAACACTCCTTTATGATAAAAGCTCTGGAGGGATTAGGAATACAGGGGAAATATCTCAATGTAATAAAGACGATTTACAAAAAGCCAACAGCCAGCATCAAACTTAACGGAGAAAAACTCAAAGGAATCCCACTAAAGTCAGGAACTATACAAGGATGTACTCTCTCCCCTTATCTATTCAATATAGTTCTTGAAGTTTCAGCTAAAGCAATAAGAAAATGAAAGGAGATTAAGGGGATACAAATTGGAAAGTTAGAAGTGAAATTATCTCGATTTGCAGATGATATGATTGTATATATAAATGACTCACAAAATTCTATCAAGGAACTTCAACAGCTGACAAACTCCTTCAGCAATGTAGTGGGATACAAGATTAACTCAAGGAAATCAATAGCCCTTCTATACACTAAAGCTATAAGGGTTGAAAAAGAAATAAGAGAAACATCACCCTTTATAATCACTGCAAATAGCATTAAATCCCTTGGAGTAACTATAACCAAAGAAGTAACAGATCTATTTGACAAAAATTTTAAATTTCAGAAAATGGAAAGATTTCCCATGTTTCTCGATAGGTAGGATCAATATAGTAAAAATGTCAATTCTACCAAAAGCAATCTACAGATTCAATGCACTGCCCATCAAAATCCCAACACAACATTTTTTGGACCTTGAAAGAACAATAATCAAATTCATTTGGAATAACAGGAAAGCCAGAATTGCCAAAACAATTTTGCTCAACAAAAGATCCTCAGGAAGCATCACCATCCCCAACTTAAAGTTATACTATAGTGCTACAGTAATAAAAACAGCCTGGTACTGGCACAAAAACAGACTTGTGGATCAATGGAATCGAATTGAGGATCCTGGCATTAACCCAAAAACCTATGAAAACTTGATCTTCGACAAAGAGGCCCAAAATATTCAACGGAAAAAAATATAGTATCTTTAACAAATGGTGTTGGCATAGCTGGTTGGTAGTGTGTAGAAAAATGCAAATAGCTCCAAGCCTGTCACCCTGCACAAAGCTCAAACCCAGGTGAATTAAAGACCTCAACATAAACCCAGCCACGCTGAACTTCACAGAAAAGAAAGTGAGAAATACCCTGCAACTAATTGGCACTGGTGACAACTACCTAAATATAACACCAGTGGCACAGACACTAAGATCAAAAGTCAATAAGTGGGGCCTCCTGAAACTGAGAAGCTTCTGTAAAACCAAGGACACAGTCAATAGGACAAAAAATGACAGCCTACAGAATGGGAAAAGATGTTCCCCAACCCTACAAGTGATAGAGGATTGGTCTCTAAAATATATAAAGAACTTAAGAATCTAGAGCCCCAATCCTTGAATAACCCAATAAAAAAATGGGTTTCAGAACTAAAAAGGGTATTCTCAGCAGAAGAATTAAAAATAGTTGAAAGAAACTTCAAAAATTTTCATCATTGTTAGCCATCAGAGAATTTCAAATCAATACAACTTTGAGATACCACCTGACATCTGTCATATTGGCTAAGATAAAAGACACAGATGACAGCCTATGCTGGAGAGGTTGATGAGCAAGGGGAGTATAAGCTTGTTCAACCACTCTGGAATGCAGTATGGTAGTTTCTCAGTAAACTGAGAATCAATCTCCCCAAGGACCCAGCAATACCACTTCTGGGTGTATACCATAAAGAGGCACAGTGGCACTCCAAAGGCATCAGCTCAACTATGTTTGTAGCAGCAATATTTGTAATAGCAAGAACCTGGAAACAACCCAGGAACCCCTCAACTGAAGAATGAATTAAGAAACTGTGGTATATCTACACAATGGAGTACTACTCGGCAGTAAGAAAAAATGATATCCTAAAATTTGTAAGCAAATGGATGAATCTGGAGAATCTCCTCCTGAGCAATGTATCACAAACCCAGAAAGATAATCAGGGGATGTAGTCACTCAATAATGGACTCTAAACAAGAAAGAAAAAAATAAAGCATGTCCAAGCTGCAAACCACAACCACTGAACAGCTCGGGATCAGAAACACCTTGGACTGACACCTTGGTTCCCACTCACTCTAGAGGCACACCTGACTCAGTGTAGATGTTGGGGTGAAGAAACTGGATCTGCTAGGAGTGGAGGCTCAACTGATCAATATTGGGATCTTGTGACCTTGGGATCTCCTGCCCATGCTGCAGAGGAGATGGAGAGATGTGGAGAAGTGAGAGTGACCTGATGTGGTGGGAGGGGGAAGAGACCTTGAATAAGGATTTTCACGGATAGAAAATGTGACTTTTTTTGTCATAATAAAAACAGAAAAAAAAAGAATTCCAAAGTAACACATCCTGTTTTAGCAGAATACCTTTTGACTGTGGAATATCCCCGTCCTTTCGTCAGTGTGAACTTTCCCACCTTGACTTTCTATTTAAACTGCTGTCTGAAAAATAAAGCACCCATTGGGGTTTGATTTATGTCTTTTGTCCTGCCCTCGTTCCTCTATGTTCCTGTCCCCCCATTTATCTCACTCCCAGTTTTAGGTCCACGTTGGAGACCCTGCTTGCCGTGGCTTAGGAAGTTTTTCTGTAGACCTGGATCAAGAAAGCATGTGACTCTGCTGTGCCATGTGGGCAAGACACAAAACGAGAATCTACACAATTGTTGTATCAACTGAGGAACTTGTGCCCTAAAGGAAATGCTTGCAAGCACCAAAGTCTAATAGAGTGTGAATCAAAACGAAAAGTCAACTATTTCACATCCAAGAATTATTCTTTAGCAATTCAATACTATAAAATTAAAGCTGTAAGTTGTCATTTATTTTGCTTCCAATATTGCTGTATGTTATGTAGTATTATCCTAAATTCTTAGGGTAATCCTGAAGTATAGTTATATTTTTCTACTTTATAGATAAGTCAAATGAGCATTAGAAATGTTGTCCTAGTAAGGCTCATTATTGCTGTGATGAAACACCATGACTAAAACAACTTAGAGAGGAAGTGGCTTATTTTGATAATACTTCTATATCATAGTCCATCACTGAAGGAAGTCAGAATAGGAACTCAAACAGGGCAGAAATCTAGAGCCAGAAATTGATGCAGAGGCCATGGAGGGATGCTGCTTACTGGCTTGATGCCTGTGACTTGCTCAGCTCTTTTTATAATAGAATCCAGAACCACCACCTAGGGGTGTCCTAACCCACAATGAAATAGAACCTCGCATATCAATCACTAATTAGGAAAATGCTCTACAGGCTTGCTTGCAGCTTGATATTTTTAACTTAATATTTTTATTAATTATTTGGAAATTTTACATAATGTACCCCAATTCCATTCATTTTCAAATTCTCCCACGTCTACTTTCCCTTTTTGCCTTTCTCAAAACAAAAGAAAATATTTTTTTTTTACCAAGTTTAATTTGTGTTGCCCATGTAGTTATTGTAGCATGGTCAAAATCCCAGTGGCCAGCCATTTAAAGATAGCTATATTACTTATCTACCCTACCTGAAGTCATCAACTATGAAGAACTACACTGCAGGTTTCATATTGCAATTTCTAAGAGTTCTCTTCCTTTCTAGTCTGTTTCTCTATTGGGAGGGGGATATGGCGATAAAGGTGTGGATGTGATATAAACTGGTACCCACCACCATGGAGAAGCTCTGAGGAGCCTCAGAGACCCATGGAGGCTCTTAGGGAAGACGAGATAGTGTCTGAGGAGTCTGTAGATCCATGGTATCCATGATAAAACTAGAGAAGGGCAGGTCTATGGAAGAGGCATTTAAAACTGGACCCATGAAATTGGAAGGAACAATGGTGAAACAGAGCTGGATGCCAGGGGAGAATGGTAAAGCTACAGATGTTAAAATTGTGGTTCATGCTGTAGCCAGACAACAAGTAGAAATCCATGACCTGTGTCCAGATCAATAGAAAGGACAAGGTAGCTTTTTGTTCAGAGAGATGGATGACTACACACTCACAGTTGGGAATGAGAGCCATAGAAGTCTTCTGTTTCAGACTGATTCTAAGGTGGCATTTCTCAACTGAAGCTTCCTCCACTTAGATGAGTCCAGCTTATGTCAAGTTGACATAACATTAACCAGCATAGGTGTGATCTTTCCTCCAGTGTGTGAGTGTGTGACAAGCCATAGCCTGTACTCCTTTTATTACTTGATGTTATTTCACTAGCAGAAAGAGAAGAGTCTTTTTATTTTAACTTAGAAATATTGCTTGATTTTTTTCTTTAAAACTTTCTTGTGCATTCTTTCTGTGATATATACTTTGTGAGTATATTTTTATTAATATTTCATATTTATAAGAAAACATTTGCCACATTTTATAACTAAATATGCATGTAATTGATGTTAGAAAGATCAACTCTGCTGACTTATACTACATAAACCTGTGAATAACTTAGCAGATAAATATTTTTATGTATTATTTTCAACATTTAAAATAACTGGTATTAATAGGTATAGATTA
This sequence comes from Sigmodon hispidus, assembly GCA_004025045.1. Lineage (NCBI taxonomy): Eukaryota > Metazoa > Chordata > Mammalia > Rodentia > Cricetidae > Sigmodon > Sigmodon hispidus. The sequence goes on along the minus strand of PVIH01022706.1, from coordinate 7,853 downwards.
TGTTCCACCTTTTGTAGACATGAGTATCCCTTGTTATATTTATTGATGTGCTTGCTACTCTGAAAAAAGAAGTACTGAGGTAAGATAAATGCAAAAGAAATAAAAAGAATATAAAATAATGAAATGAAAGAAAAGGAAAATGTGAGCTCACAGAATGATGTGATCCAAACCGAAATAAGAAGACTTAAATTCACATCAAAATATTTTCAAAGCTTGTTTGGAGGTTCTATCAGGGGAGCACAGCTACTCATATACCTTTGACTGCTGACTAGTCCTTATCTATTTAAGGAAGGTTGTCCTTTCTGATGTGTTCACAGTTTTTGGAGAGACACACATGGAGTGGTGAGGGAGGAAGAGGACATGTGCTCAGCCAGCCAGATCAGCCCACTTAACCCTAGTGATCAATGAGGTGTTCAACATGACAGCCAGATTGCCCTCATCTTCATTTTCAGATGTTCGCCTGGTGGTGAGGCTAGCTTCAAGTCAGATATATCTTTTATACAATATACATTTTATTTTTCTTTATGTTTTTATTTACTGAGTCTTAGTTCCAGGGGGGTCAGGAAAACAGCTTTTCTCTCAGCCTCCATCTCCTGAAGGTAGACCTCTGTGATCCTCATGGACAGAAAATGAGAATCTGGAAGGAGAGTACAGAGGGGCTCCAATTGCTGGTACCTAGAAAAACCATGACCAGAAAAACAAAACCCAAAACACAGTTCAAAGCTCAGGGTTAATTTTGCTGTCTGTTACTTCAGTTTTTTAAAATGCTTGGTTCTTAGCTTTCAAGTTATGTGTATTAAAAAAAAAGAACTAGAGCCAGACAGAATGACACATGCTTTTAATTTATGGTACACACAAAGAAACACAAAGTAGAGAAGCAGAGAGGCAGAGGCATCTCTGATGGTTCTGGCCTAGCCTGGCCTACACAGGAAGTATATTCCAGGACAGCCAGAGGTTCAAAAAGAGATTCTCATCTCAAAACAACAACAATGACTAGAAACTTACATTTCAATTGGACAGACATTTAAAAATAGCTTTTGAGGTCACTAAGCAAAATTATTAATAGAAAAACAAAATAACTCACACCTTAGATAAAATGCATTTCCTTTCTAAACGTCAAATGTTTTTATAGACTTGAATCTTGTGAATGTGTCCCTAAAACTGTCTATATAAAACTGTATATTTTTATATCTTTACTTGACATAGCATTAACTCAGATTTCACCATTTTGATTGATCTCTTCTGTCAAAATTTTTTCCCAAAATTTCTGAGTTTCTTAGAACTAATGTTACAGGTGCTCCCCCTCCTTTGTCCATAAGGCACGTGTTCCTGGCAGGCTCCTGAGGTACATAACATTTCTATGCAGAGTGTTTGTTTGTGCACACACATGCAATGGCACATCATTTATAAATTAGAGAAGTACTAATTACCATTTAAGTAATTGTACTAAGAGATACACAGGCATGACCGCTTCTCTTTTCCATTTCTCCTCTTTTCTTGTCTTTCACTCCTTTCTTCCTCATCAAATTCTTTCCCCTCTATCTTCTATCCCTCATTCCTCATTTCTTTTTTCAATCTCTTCTCTACCTCCTCACTTCTTTTCTTCCTCTCCATATTCTCGTCTCCCTACACTTCCTCCCTTCTTTCCGTCTGTCTCCCACCCACATTTCCGCTCCCTCCTCAACCATCTCATTGAGCTTTTTTCACCCTTTTCGATGTTCATCCTGAAAGGTAGATCCATGAGACATACAGGGGATCCCATCATCCTAGTTAGGTCTCAAGTATTTCTGCCCAGAAATTCATCTTATGTGGTGAGGCATTTCCTGGCCATGACTTTGTGATCCTTCATGGAATCCTTTTGTCTGTGCAACACTATCTTTCACTGATCATGTGCTTAGTCTACTGTGAATACATATCCTATTCATTTTTCACCAACAATGAAACTTCCTTTTGCCTTATGGGTAGATTTATATATTAAATCAATAGACACTAGTCCTGAGAAGACAAGGCAAACAACATAACAGGATCCAAATAACTAAGTTAAAAATTAGGCCTTAGTTCCTGCTTCTTGAAATTGAGCAGGCTGATTCTGAGGAATCCACAAAGGACAATCAATCTTTAATGCCCCTGACAGCAGCTCAAGATATACAAGGCTTGAGCTAGCCCTCACAGCCTCATAGCAGCTCAAGGTAATAGCCAACAAAGAGAAGACCTGGGTCTTGTCTAGGCCTGTTCAAAAATGAAAAAGCTATAGTTTTAGCTAGCCCTCACTAGCCCTAGCCAATAAGGAATGTACTAACATAATTGCCAGTTGCTTAAGACAACCATATCTACATATCTAGTTTATGTAGGAGGATCCTGCCTTCTTTGGGTGGTATTACCTCTAGACAGGTAGAGCAAGGTGCATAGTAATGCTGGCTAAGTAACTAGTAAAAGCCAGAAAGTCCAACCAGCATTATTCTTTCATCTCTACTTTGTTCTTCTTGCCTTCATGTATTTGCTTGAGGTTTTCCCTTCATTTCCCTGATGATGTTTTATAATTTATGAGCTGGACAAACCTTTTCCCTTAGTAATTGCATTTGGTCATAGTGTTTATCACAGTACCAGGGAAGTAAATTAGGATAAACACTAAATATTGTTTATATAGCATACAGTTCATTACTGATGAATGAAGCAAGGTAAAAGTACTTTCTGGGAGGACTGCTTAGACCTGAGTTCAGAATGATTCTGGAGACCTTTTTTCTTATTTACAAATTGCAGAAAATGACTGTTGTAGCCTAGATGTGCTTTGGCTGTGCCTGTTAGTGATACTTGTCTTAGAATCTGTTTTCAATGACAATATGGAATATCTAAGAAATCTTAGGGTCATGTCTTTGGAGGAATTGTGAGACTCTCTCATCTCTTTCTGACAAGATGAAATCTCTTCTCTCCAAATATATTTTAACCATTGTGACAATATTATGTTGTTAGGAACTTACCAAATGCCAGATCCTAGAAGGCACCTGACCTTTGATTTTAAACTTATCAAAGTACGTGTAAGGATTCCTGCCACTCCACGTGGTGAAGACAACAGGGCTCCAGCAGGACTCATCTTGTGCAGAGGCATGCCCCTAAACATAGCTATGTAAACCTGTGCCCACCCTCTCTCTTAAAAAAGAGGTGCCATGTTGCAGTCTGTCTCTTCTTCTCTCCTGCTTCTCTGAAACCGGTACCCACCTTGGAACTCTCCTAAATAAACTCTTGTGTGGCCTTGGTAGCGTGTGTGTGTGTGTGTGTGTGTGTGTGTGTGTGTGTGTGTGTGTGTGTGTCTTCTCATGCACAAAGCCAACAGTATGAGCTGAATTAGTCTTCTTTCTTTATAAGTTAGCCTACTTCAGATATTTTGTTATAGTAACAAAATGAACTGATAGTGTTTATTTTACAGTAATATTTGGTGAATTAAGATTTTTATTTGAAAATTATACAAAATTCTGTTCAGACATGTATTTGAGTATGATGTAACATAATTGACTTGATTTATTATCTTCTATTATTGTTTAGTTTCCTTAGCTTATATTAGGTTTATAAATTAATAGCTTTCATTATGACGTTTCCATACATGTACAAAATGCATGTTGACAGAACCTAAAAACTAGAAATAATATTGTTAAAAAATCTCTTTCTAATTGTACTGAATACTTATACTTAGAGATAGGTTGGGCTTATACATTTTTATTGCCATCCACAAGGGATTCTTTTCACATCTTCATAATTATGAGCCTGACATTAAAAACTTCTAAAAATCAATTATAATTCTGTCTCAAAACAAACTCTATTTTGGAAAATGACCCCACCCACCTCTGTGGAAGAGTCTGATCTCAAGCACTGTGTTGCTCTGAGATCAGTTAATATGTAGTTCCCTCCAGGAGCCAAACACAATTTCACAGTTTCTTCATTCTGTTAATTCCTGTGGATCTGACCTCTATGAAAGAAAAATACGTCTATCTGCCCTATGTATAGATGAGAATCTAAGATGTTATTGTTGGAAGGAATTGCTCTGGAATTTTATAACCATGGAAATTTTTTCGTTTCTCTGCTTTGGTCTAAATCAGCCATCTTTTTGAACCTCAATTTTGCTAGACTTGAATCCTTTCTTAACTATGTATCCAAACACTTAGTTGTCAAAATTCTATACATAAAAATAATGAATTTGTTAAAAGTTAAACTATGGAGATACATATTTAATACAGTTAATCTGGAACATCAGAATCAACTACAGAGCCAAGGCAGGTCAGGAAGGGATGACCCACACCTTTAGTCCTAGCTTTAGGAATGTAGAAAGAGGAAGTTAAGAGAGCTGGCTAGAGCAAGAGAAGAGAGTTTTTCAGCTTTCCCAGAGACTTTCCTTTTCTTTTTGGCAGAGGACTCTGAGGCATTCAGTTGGAGGATCCTTGGAGACAGGCTTGGAAATTTGGCTGGGTGAGAAATGGCTGTGATTTGTTTCTATATCGCTCTGATATTTCAGCTTATCCCCAAAGTCTGGCTCTGGATTTTCCTTACACACGAACTATAGAGTTTGTGCAATATTAAACAACTTGCCAAAATCTATAGAACTTACAATAAATTAAATGGAATGTACATGTCTCTTTAAGAATCTCTGATAGTATCAGAATTGTCCTATTAGAAAAACATCATGAGACCATGGAATAGACTTGCTCTTCTAGCAGTGACTGAGTAATTGTCATAGTTTTGACTTCTTGAAGGCAGTGCTGTACCTGAAAACTACTCAATGCAATTTTGCATTGCTCTTACACATTGTGAAGCTAGTATTATTCTGAGCTAAAATCAACCCCTGAACCACTGAGGCTTCTTATTAGCAGGGTGAACATATGATTTATTATGTAAATTAGATGCTTCAGAAACTAAAATGCTAATATTAATAAGGAGGCATGAACAACAGGCTCATGTACTGCCCTAGCAAATAAGAGTGTATGGTTAAGCTTCAGGTAGATAAGAACCGTGGTTATAATTCATTGTCAATGATATTGCTTTCTGTAAAGAAGATGTAGCAGCACTCTGGGGAGAGAGGGAGTGAAAAAGGGAGAGAGAGAGAGAGAGAGAGAGAGAGAGAGAGAGAGAGAGAGAGAGAGAAAATAAGGAAAAAACAACACTCCCATAATGGGACCAGACATCCTCAGGCTGCTTTTATCAAATGAAATTTGTTTACCAGTGCAGACTTCATATTTTAAACATAAATACTTCTATTCATCATTAATCCCTGAGGAACAGAAGGCTCCTGAAAGTGTTTTAATAATAAATATTTTCATGTGGCTTCAATCTCCTCACCATGCCATTTATCTGGTCAGTGAAATCATAATGCTACCTTATTGAGCTGTGAACAGATTTTTCTAGCCTGTCTCCAGTAGTGTGCTTGCTAATTTATCCCTGTCAGGTAACCTGCAGGGCAGAGTCCTGGTTTCAAATGGCATCTCTGAATGCAGTGGCAGTGGGAAGCCATAGCAATCTACCCAGGAAGACATATTTGAGGGATGTTTAAAAACTTAAAATGGTCAGGCTTGATTTTAATGCTAATCTCATATTAAATCCTACTGTGTGTCTGGAAAATAATGGGGTGGAAATGACATAAAAGAATTTCACTCTCCCCAGGATCCATTTTCTCTTTTACTATATTTATTAATGTTTCACATTTAGTATTTATTAAACTGTTTTAAAATATTAAGCTGGAAAGATCATTCTACCAATTAATTGAAAGTTTGAACAGCAAGTAATGCTTAGTCCCAAGTTTTACACCACAGTTTCTCTTATTCACATTTCACTGTATGCACAACAGTGGCATCACCAAATCTTCACTTTTAACTCATACAGCCTTGCTCAGTGACTCTCTCTCTAATTTTGCATTTTCTAGACTTTATTTTATTATTGTTGCTCTCTGGCCTTGATAACTCAGCCTTGTCTAGTGATAACTTACTTCTAGTTGAGTAGAGTCAAATGCATTTCTGTCTTCAGGTCTTTGTATTTTTATTATAGTTACAGAGACTCTTCTCTTGGATAAAATTTCTACATGTCAGTGAGACTACCTATAATAATGGCAGTTTACATTAAAACAGGAAGTAGAATTATGCTGTACTAAAGATAATTGCTCACTGAATACATTTATGTAATATCTAAGTACAAGTCTGTATATCAGAGAAGGAATTACATGTGAGACTAAGATGACATGTATACACACCCTCACCATATATAAAAATAAACATGAAAATTATGAGCCAGAGATGAGCCTTTAACAGAGACAAAGAGGTCATAAGTTGTTTCCTGTTTGCTTCTACCTTTGCCCTTTACCCAAAAGGTACACACAAAACTCAGCTGTTTTTTTCCCTTATTGTTATTTATTTTGTTATCTTGATGCAACAGAAACAGAAAGTAAAAAAAAAAGAAATGAAAGTCAGGACAAAATAAAAAGGAGACAAAAGTGGGGAGAGAGGAAGGGCCAAAGACAAGAAAGGACAGAGATTGGATTTGAACCCAAGCCTGAAGCTTTCCTTCCATAGTGAAAAAAATTGAACCTGTGACTTTACACATGCTAGGCAGGCACTCTACCCCTCATCTAGTTCCTATGCATTGACTCTGTTCTTCCCTTTCTACTGCTTCATTACATGAGGGAGCTGTAACCCTATCTGACTGCAGATTGGTGCTTATTTAATATAAAATTTATGGCCTTTCTATTCCAAACTTTCAGGTTGCTTTTTTGGACAATAAGTCTAATGTTGAGCTTTTAAGCATAATTTATATAGTAAAGAAAATCTATAACTTATAAAGAAATAACTGAATAATTTTTTGATATAGAAATGTCAATTTCATTCAAAAAATATACTTGGTTCTTAAACACTTAATGAATGATAAATATGTAACAGAAAGAAATGGAGCCAGGATATGATAATGTGGTTTTGTTCCTTTAGTTTGTTTATATGATGGATAACATTTACAGTTTTTCGTATGTTAAACCAGCCCTGCATTTCTGGAATGAAGCCTACTTGGTCATGGTGGATGATATCTTTTATGCATTGTTGTATACGGTTTGCCAAAATTTTGTTGAGAATTTTCGCATCAATATTCATGAGGGAAATTGGTCTGTATTCTCCTTCTTTGTTGTGTCTTTGAGTGGCTTGGGTATTAGGGTGATTGTGGCCTCATAAAAGGAATTTGGCAATATTCCTTCAGTTTATACTGTGTGAAATAGTTTGAGGAGTAACGGTAGTAATTCTTCTTTGAATGTCTGATAGAATTCAGCACTGAAGCCATCTGGACCAGGGCTTTTATTTTTGGGGAGGTTTTTAATAACAGTTTCAATTTCCTTAAGGGTTATAGGCCAGTTTAGGTAATTAATCTGATCATCATTTAATTTTGGTAGATGTTACCTGTCCAGAAAGCTGTCCATTTCTTCTAGGTTTTCCATTTTTGTGGAATGCAGATTTTCAAAATATGACCTGATAATTCTCTGTATTTCCTGGGGATCTGTTGTTATGTCCCCCTTTTCATTTCTGATTTTGTTGATTTGGACACTCTCTCTCTGTTTTTTTATTAGTTTGGCTAAGGGCTTATCTATCTTGTTAATTTTCTCAAAGAACCAACTCTTAGATTCGTTGATTCTTTGTAATGTTCTTTTTGTTTCAATTGTATTGATTTCAGCTCTAAGTTTGATTATTTCCTGCCATCTACTCCTTCTAGGTGAGCTCGCTTCTAATTGTTCTAAGGCTTTCAGCTGAGCTGTTAGGTCTCTAGTGTGGGATTTCTCAAGGTTTTTCATATAGGCATCTAGCGCTATGAATTTTCCTCTTAAGACTGCTTTCATTGTG
>PVIH01022705.1:0-26535 GCA_004025045.1 Sigmodon hispidus | reverse complement strand
TGGGCATCTTTGGGAGCCTGAGTTGGAGCTGAGGCCACTGCCTTGGTTTGAACCTTGGGCTTTGGTTGGCAGAGCCCATGAACCTTGGCCATGGAGCCTCTGATCTTCTTCCTAAGCTTGGAGTGAGCCATCAAAGCAAGCTGGGTGAGTTTGTTGTTGGGGCCCTTTGGCATCTTGGCCTGAACCACATTGGGTTTTCCCAGGGCCTTGATGGCCTCTGCGCGGGTGTTCATGGCCTTTGTATTGTTTGCCTGCATCTTCTTCAGGCCTTTCTTGTTGTGCTTCTTGGCAAAGCGCATGTTCCTCAGGAACTTGGGGTCGACCCCCTTAAGAGACTCATATCTCTGTGATCGGGGCTTCTTGATGCCATTCCTGTGCCATTTTCGGGATTGGCTGTGTGTGGTGTGGTTCTTGGACTTAGCCATGTCTGAGCGGTAACGGGGGCTCCCAAAGCACCTGGACCGGAAAAGAAAGAGGAAGGCCACCGTGTTGAGTCCATTTAATGTTGTTCTTTGTATATATGCTTAGGACTAACCACTTGAGTTTGAGTAACCTTCAAGGAAGCTAGTCTCTCAATAAAATTGATTACCCCTCTCTCAATAGCAATTGACTGTAGTTCTTCAGCTTGGGGTGAAAATCTCTCACCCTCACTGCTTTTTGGCTAGTATTGTTATTATAGAGGTCTTGTTTAGATAACCATATTGTTGAGATGTAAATGGCACAGCTTCCTTGTTATACTTGGAAAACATTATCTTGAAGTAGGTGTCATGCTCCTCTGGTTCTAATAATCTTCAGCAATATTTACCTAGTCTTAGGTGTAGGGTTGTATTGTGGATGCAACAACTGGAATTGGGTACTCCATACTCACTTATTTTCTGCATTTTGACCATTTACAGGTCTCTGAAAAAAGAAACTTCTTTGATGAAGAGTGAGAACTACACTTAATCTATGGGTAAAAATAATAAGTAGTTGGAGTACAGTTAGAAATTATATGTATTAAGAAAATGTCAGTAAATAGGTTCTCCACTGGGCTCTATGACCTCTCCAGCCATTAGCAGTTGGGTGAGATTTTCAGAACCATAGATAAATTTCATCCTAATTGTATCTTTGGTACAATTACACAGTCTTTGGTTCCCTACAGGATAAAAATTCCACTAGTGCACCATTGAGGATATCTTGCCAGAATGGTCACTGTTAAGATTTGTCAGCTTTACACCTGAGTAGGGCAGCTATAGATTTATGTTTCTCCCTTGGTGGCTCACATAGCACCTTTCAATATGTACTCTCAAATTATGGGAATGGACTTTGGCAAAACTGACTTGAATAGTTTCTGACAGAAATTTGCTATCATTCTTTTTTTCTTTCAGAATATTTATTTTACGTATCAACCACAGATTCCCCTCTCATTCCTCCTCCCGCTCTCCCCCCAGCCTTTCCCTTTCCTACTCACTCCCCATCACCTCCTCTGAAAAGATAAAGTCTCATATGGGGAGTCACCAAAGCCTGGTACATCCAGTTGAGGCATGTCCAAACCCCTTCCCCTGCATCAAGGCTGTGTAAGGTATCCCTCCATAGGCAATGGGATCCCAAAAGGACAGCTCATGAACCAGGGATAAATCCTGATTTTACTGCCAGGGGCCTGTTAAACAGACCAAGCTACACAACTGTCTCCAATATGCAGAAGTCCTAGTTCAGTCCTATTCAGGTGCCACAGCTGTTGGTCTAAAGTATGTGAATTCCCACTAGCTTGCTCTTGAACTGGTGTACTCATATAATCCCTCTTCCCTCTCTTTGACTGGACTCCTGGAGCTGGCTGTAGATCTCTGCATCTGCTTCTATCAGTTACTGGAAGAAGGCTCTATGGTGACAGTTTAGGTACTCACCAATTTGATTACATGAGAAGGCCAGCTCAGGTACCCTGTCCACTGTTGTTAGTAGTCTAAGCTGGAGACATCCTTGTGTAAAGGCTCCCTGAGTCACAGAATCTGCCAGTTCTGATCTTGCTGTCATTCTTACTTTCATATACCCATAGGCAATATAAATATTTTTCTTCCTCATGCTTGCAGACTTTTCCTGTAAGAATCAGTAGTCTACTTATACACAAGTGAAAAACACACCAAGAAAGAAATCAAGGAAACAATACAATTCACAATAACCTCAAAAATGCTTTGGAATAAATCTAACCAAAGAAGTAAAAAACTTGTGCAATGGAAACTTTAAGATACTAAAAAATTAAATTGAAAATGATACCAGATGGAAAGACCTCCCACGCTTATGGATTGGCAGGACTAATATTATGAAAATATCCTTGCTACCAAAAGGAATCTACAAAATAAATGTAATCCCCATCAAAATTCTAATGTAGTTCTTTACAGAAATTAAAAATAATTAAGACAGAAATACAAAAGGCACAGTCTAGCCAAAACAATGCTAAACAACAACAAATCGCAAGAGGAATCATCCCAGATTTCAAGTTACACTGCAGAGCTATGATAATGAAAACAGCATCAAACTGGCATAGAAACAAAGTCAAAGTCATTGCTCAATGGAGTTGAGGACCCACATAGAAATCTATACTCATACAGTCATCTGATTTTTTTTATTATGAATAAAGTCTTATTTTTTTATCCATGTATACCCTTGTTCAAACTCCCTTCCCCCATTGGAGAAAAAAAATTTCCCACTAGATGATGCTGATGAGGATAGATAGCTACATGTAGAAGAATGGAATTTGATTCTCATTTCTCATGCTGCACAAAACTTAACTTAAAATAGATAAAGAAACTTAAGATTTGATACTCTGAACCCAAGAGGGTTCAGTTAAGTAAAGAGTTGGCCTGAATTCATTGGCACAAGAAATGGTTTTCTGAATAGGATCTAAATAGGGCAGGTATTAATATTAACAATTAGTAAACAAGACCTCATAAAAATGAAATGCTTGTGTACAACAAAAGATATTAGTGCTTGAGTAAGGAGCTAGCCTGCACAATGTGAAAAATCTTTAACAACCATATATAGGATAGAGTGTCAGTATCTAAAATATACTTTAAAATTTAAATAATAAGCATTAAGAAAACAAACAACACCATTAAAATGCAGTATAGAACTAAAAAGATTTATCAAAAGATGGAAAAGAAACAGTTGAGAAACAATTTTTTAAAAATCAATGTCTTTAGCCAAGAAGAAAGTCCTAATTAAAAGTACTTTGAGATTATGTCTTATCCCAGTCTGAATGGCTAAGATTAAAAACTCAAATGATAACATATACTAGCATAGCATAGATGCAGGGGAAAATAAACATTTATTCACTGCTGAGAGGAATGTAAACTGAAATACCCTTGTGAAAACGAGTGTGGAGGTTCCTCCAAAACTAAAAACAATCTACCTATACCATTCTTGGGAGTATATAAAAAATGCTTCATTGCCTACTCAAGAGATATCTACTTATACGTGTCCATATATTCATAATAGTCAGGAAATTGAAATGACCTAGATGTCTATCAACTGATAAATGAATAAAAACATGGTATATTTAAAAAATGGAATTCTATTTAACTATTAGAAAATATAAAATTTACAGGTAAATAAATGCAGGTGAAAGTAATCATTCTGGGTAAGTTAAACCATATCTAGACAGACAAACCTCATGTGTTTTCTCTCATCTCTGGATACTTTCTTGGAATCTTTAGATATCAGTATTTCATTTAGAATACTCATACAGGTCAGAAAATTTCCAAGATGCTTGCACTAGTATAAAGTCTTAAAAAAAGGAATAATGAAATAAGGAGGGTGATGTGAAAACATAGGGGTAGGGTAGAAGAGGGAGTAAAGAGAAAGATAACTAACACTAGAGACTTTTCAAAAAGGACAAATGGAAACATCAATACAGAAGCTTTCTAATATATATATATATATATATATATATTCACATACATAAGGAGAGGAAAAATGTACTTATTCTATAACAGGGTAACAGTGCCCCTACTAAATACCAGAGGCTAACCAAAAACTCAGTGCCAGAAATGGGCTACTTCTTTTGTAGTCATTGAACAATAAGGTTTCATAGAGCCCCAAATATCACAGGCTATTGATTTCTATTGATCTTGGTTACCCTCCAGAACTTGCTGGTAAAACCCTGTAGCTGGAGACAACATGCACTTGATTCATAAAATGTAATGAAACAAATGTTGGAATGAACTTAAAAGCTTCATCCTCATTGGCAAGCTCACAGACCAGAAAACTAATCATCAATATTACCTAGCTGTGGATTCTACAAGTTACAACAATGACGGCCTGGAAAAGCATGCCCAGTGCTCCAGTAGTGACATAAAAACTGTTGGAGTAATCAACCACTTTCTGATGGAATAAAAGTCCAATTCTAAAGATGAAATCCATTCCTGGCACTTTTGTTGGATTAAACACCTAAGGCTAGACAAGTCATCAGCCTTAGAAAAGAATTTATTACTATTATGCTGCTAAATGGACATGGTATTTTTCTTAATGAGCTATCATTATATCCATAGATAAATATGCTCCTCAATCATTATGAAAGAAATTTATATTTGCAGCAGATTGATGAGTATAGAAACTCACAAGTGGCCAAAGTGTAGAGAATAAAAGACTGAAGAATGCATTTCACAAGAATAAAGGACTGAACAATGTGCATTCCACAAAGGGAATAACTATACTGTACCCCACCACCTCAAGGGTAAGGGATCATTGTGGAAGAAGGCATAAAATTTCTAAGGGCCAGAGAAGTTGAATGACTACAAGGAAACATCTTTGAGATAAATCAGGGTAGCTAAATGTATAAACTCACAGTGGTTGAGACATCATGCATAAAACCTGCCCAGCCCTAAGTCTCACCAAATTTCAGCATGGCGAGGAGAGGTGGGCACACAATTTTATGCCTATCCATAGAGACGCCAACCACTCTTTAATGTATGATTTCACTTTCAAGAATATTTTGGATGGCACAAATAGGGCTTGAAGGAGTTAAAAGGGAAGTAACTAATTTGGACAGATAGGGAGGTAGGGGTGAATCTGGGAAAAGTTGGAGGTGAATATCATCAAAACGTGTTGTACAAAAGTCAAAATTCTCAAATACCTAATTTTTAAAAATTAAGTATAAAATGAAAATTAAAAACTAGGAAATAAAATACAATGCATGAGATATTATCATCTCTATCTCTAGTATGTGTATGAGAATCTGTTTATGAAAATGTCAAAGGTAAATACAGCACTGTCACTTTATAAATTTTGGTGGTTAGCTCTCTCACACATGTTAGAAAATGTTAGAAACTTACAACTACTGTTATGGCAGCAGTAGTATAAAGAAAGTAGAGTAGGTGCAAAAGTGTAGAAAAGAAATCTTTGTTACCTATTCCATACTTTAGAGACTACCTCTTCGGCTTTAAGTAACAACCTTAAATAATGCCTTAATTGAAGAATTAAATAATGCAATATACACGGAAAAACTTAGCACTGAGTTTTACCCAAAGGAGATACACAGAAAATGGCTATTTACTAGTGGCAATGAAAATTATCAAATTTGGCTAACCACAGTCTGTTCTTTTTAGAAAACAAATTTGGAACAAAAATCTCACTAATAATGGTGTTCCAAAGAACAATGCCTTGAGACCCTCTGAGTAAATAAAGCAGTGAAAATTCAGGTCAATTCCATCCCAGTTGTCACCTTAAATATGAAAAAGACAACATACATCTTCTATAATATGAATCTAATACTCTAATCATTCTTATAGCTCTTAAATGTTAAGACACTTTTAAAAATCTGGTAATGTAATAATTGAATATTTTCACAGCACAAATCACATCAGCCTGTCAGGTAGTTACTAGGTCTGAAGGTCATTATGACACCCCTTTCTCCCCCACAGCTACACCATTAAGAAAAAATTCTCTACATAAGATACTAGGCAGTCCCAACTGGCCTAAATGGGAGTTGTTACCTAAGGATTAAGCTGGAATCTCAGCCGTTGCTCTTCTGAAAGCTGAAAAGATCACATCGTTAAACTATGTCTAGGGAGGAAAAAGAAGCTATTCATGGCCTCTGAACACATGCCTATGTTTCAGTTCCAAATGCTTATACATTTGCATCTGTTTTCATTCTTGGAAATGTGATTGCCGTTTTTAGGATTATGGTAACAGACAAATATTGTACTGTGAGAATCTTTCCATTGCTGTTCTGAATCGTGTACTCCGGAAACATCCTTGGAACATTTGGAATGACTGATGGTTTTGTGATTATGTTTCATAGGAATGGGCAATGTAACTGAACAGGTGTGGGGGAATGGAAAAAGAACTGCAAGCGTCTGGAGGATTTACTTCCCCAAACTGCTTCTAGTACAGGCTGTGTCTGAATAAGCCATTTCATTTTCTGGATCCATTTCCTAATTTGTAAAATCAAGGGAGTCACACAAAATCAGAGAAGCTAATCCTACTATGTGAAGCACAGTGACTTGAACAACAGCCCCCAAAGTAAAGAGAAGTGAAAACAAGTAATTCTCAGGAAAAAAAAAGAACAGAAGTTTTTAAAAGAAGTTTTTCTACTATTACCTCCTCAACTTCTCAGAGGTAACTGTTCACAGCTTTGTGTAGTTTTCAGCCATTTTATGCATATGTGGACATTTATGTAATCTTTGGTATTTTAAAAGGATGAGAGCATAATTGCATAAATACAGATGACATTATATGAAGCAGCCTTACTTTTTATGTTTTTATTATTGTGTCTTCCTGTACTTGTGTTAATTCTAATAAAGTACAAATCCCTGAAAGCAAAACAAAAATTAAAATATTACATGTAAAATCTTAGAGATTGTTTTAGGAGTATTTCTATACTTTACTAAAAAATCAATTTTCTGAACAAATCAAATATATTTATGCTACTGATTTAACCTTTTACAATATATACAAGTATATTTATACATATTACATACAGAGTTTTAGTTTTATGCCAGTTGTTATATTTACAAAACCTGGCTACCTACAAAATGATAGCCAACTACAGTATCAAAGCATTTTATGTACCTTCAAATCAATTATTTCAGTAGTTTTACTAAAATGTTTATAAACATAAAGCCTTGGAGCATTTGTGTATGTCACAACTTAAACAATATGATTCAATTTAGAGTAATAATTATAAGATTTATCCACGTTACAGCATGTACTTTATACATTTTCATATCGAATTATATGTATACTCCATATTTTAATCCATTCATTAGTGAATCGATATCTTCAGTTGTTTTTGTTTTCAAGTATTATGATTAGGTAATTAAAGATTATTAGTGTACAACTTTTAACATTTCTTTCATTATTTAT
Organism: Sigmodon hispidus; assembly: GCA_004025045.1. NCBI lineage: Eukaryota > Metazoa > Chordata > Mammalia > Rodentia > Cricetidae > Sigmodon > Sigmodon hispidus. The sequence goes on along the minus strand of PVIH01022705.1, from coordinate 19,197 downwards.
TTTTTGAGAGTTATAAACATGAGTATTATATTTCTATTATTTCCACCTCAGCTATTCCCCTTTCAACTGCTCCTATGTACCCCTACTCCTCAGCTTCATGACCTCTTCCTCTTTGTTATTGTTACATACATACATATATAAATATGTATATATAAACACAAGTTGTGGAATCAATTTAGAATTGCTCATATGTATATATATTTTGGGCTGAGCAAAACCAGGAAAAGACAAAACAGTAAAAGAAAACTATGGAGTGCAATTTTTTGAACATCTGTTTTAAATTTTCTTTAGTGTATACCTAAGACTTACAGGGAAGGAACAAAAGCAGAAAAGAGTGCATACTGTTCCATCTAATTTATATGAAATGTAGAGAATAGGCAAATCCATCATCAGTTTAGTGGTTACCAAAGGCTGGGAGGAGTACAAAACAGAAAGTGATTGTTTCATGGGTACAGAAAATTCTTTTGGAGGTGATGAAAATGCTCTAAAACTAGCTCTGATGGGCTAGAGAGCACTGTAAATGTGCTGAAATCCACTAACCTGCATAGTATAAAAATCTTTAAGATGGTAAATTTGATATTATATGATGTTTATTTCTAATACAAATCCAAGTCATTGTATTACTCTATACTATGCTATAGAGTTTTGTTTTCAATCTTATTCTGAAGCAATTCTAGGGGTTGCACAACAATTAGAAAAAAATACTTTCAGAAAAATATAAGAAAAAATTTAAAAGTTATAAAAATAGTACAGAGAGATGTACCAACTTTTCTGGTATTAACATCTACCAGCAATTATACATTTATCAAAATGAGAAACATACCGAAAAACTTCTCTCACAGTCCTACTGATGTTCCTTTCCTGTTTTAATACAATATTGAATACAAGATTCATGGTTGCATTTGGTTCTAGTGTGTATTTTAAATATTTCAGTTTTTTTCAAGTTTCTGAACTTGTCCTTGTCATTGACAGTCTTGATACTTTTTAAATGAATTGTTCAGATACTTACTAAATAGCTACCAATTTGAGTTCCTCTGTTGTTTTCTCTTTTTACACCAGTGTGATTAATTTTTCTTTGAGTCTCTCTCTTTCTCTCTCTCTTCTCTTCTTCTCTTCTCTTCTCTTCTCTTCTCTTCTCTTCTCTTCTCTTCTCTTCTCTTCTCTCTCTCTCTCTCTCTCTCTCTCTCTCTCTCTCTCTCTCTCTCACACACACACACACACACACACACACAAAACACTGCAGAGGATGTTTATAAAACTTATCATCACTGGAGATGTTAAACTTGATCACATAATTTCAGTATTTTCTGTTGCATTTCTCCATAATAAAACGACTAGTTTCCCTTTGTAATTCACACTAAAAATTTGACAAAGATCATAAGCCTTTTACCCACTCCAGGGGAAGGAATGCCTGCCTGGAAATGCAAACTTGGTCAAAAGTCTACATCTGAGAATGTCACAGACTCTAAAGGAGAATGTAATACTGAGTTTCATGTTTTACTAATATTTAGGTCTTTGAATTTTGAATTGACTTTTTGTATAGGATAAGTACATGGGTCTACTTTCATTATTTCACACGTGACTATCTATTTCCCCATCATCATTTGCTGAAGAAGATATCTTATTAACAATGTATATTATTGACACTTTTACCAAAGATTAGGCAGCTCTGGCTAAGTAGATTTATTTCTGGGTCCTCTGGTCTAGTATAACACCATAATGATGTTTTATTACTATGGCTTTGTGTGTAAGTTGAAATGGGGGTATTTTGATGCCTTCAACATTGCTAATTCTGATTAGGATTGCTTTGTTGGATTTTTTTTTATCCTTACCCGACGTTGGTTGTTTTTCTTTTCTTTTGGGGAGGGAACTCCCCAGTCAGCTCCCAAATAAATCACACACTGAGGCTTATTCTTAGTTATGAATGCCCAGTTTTAGCATAGCTTGTTGCTAGCCAGCTTTTAACTTTAAATTATCTCATCTACCTTTTGCCTCTGGGCTTTTACCTTCCCCTTACTTTTCTAAAATTTATTTTCACTCTTACTCCATGGCTGGCTGTGTAGCTTCGTGGTTGACTCCTTGTGTCCCATCTCCTTTTCTCTTGTTCCTTCTTATTCTCCTCACAGATTTCTCCTCCTACTTAAACTCTCCGCCTTCCAGTCCCACCTGTCCTTTCTCCAATTTTGCTCAGTTCTTTGTAAGACAGTCAGGTGTTTTATTAATTTTTTTTCTAATCAGTGATAGTATGATTTATTTATTTATTCATTCATATTTATTTATAAAATAAAGACCTTTTTCCCACATTATTCCCTTGTTCTCTCTCCCTTTACCAACCCCTTCTAGTCTGCCTTCAGCCTCCCTACTCCCCGTCCCCCATCCCTTCCCCTAAAAGGGCAAGAAGTCCCAAGGTGGATCAGCTCAGCAAGACCATTCCAGGCAGGTCCAATTTCCTCATCCTCATATCAAGACTGGGTTCAATGTTCCTCTGGAAGGAATGAGCTCCGAAGTGCCAGTCCATGCACAGAAACACAGTCTGATCCCTCCCCTTGACACTCCACATACTGTCCATGCCAACTGACAGCTGCCTATCCTTGGAGGGCTAGTTCCTTTTCCTGATGGTTCCCCAGTTCTTAATTCAGTGAGCTCTCCAGAGCTCCAGTCTGCCATTACTGCGGGAATTTTCCTCAAAAGCCCTATCCCCTTGTTCATATAGACTCTCCCCATCAGCTGTTTTAAACAGGCACAGTTAACATAGCATCACAGAGTTAAACAAGTACAACATAAAAAATGCAACACACCTTTGCGTCATTAAAGCAATTATTCCACAGAATAAAAAAGTGACACATCTTAAAATAATATTCTACAACAGATAGTTTTGGCTCTTTAATGTAAGAGTCTTTTGTACTTCTATGTAAATTTCAGAAATTTTTCTCAGTTTTTATCAAGAATGGCTTTGGACTTTTGATGGAATTTTGTTAATTCTGTAGATAACTTTGGATAACATAATTTTATTTAAAATATTAACTCTAGCAGTCTATGAGTATGGGAGTTCTTTTCATCATCTGGTATCTTATTTGGTTTCTTTCTTCGGTGTATTAAAATGTTTATTGTAGAGGTGTTTCATCTTCTGGTTAGATTTGTTTCTATATATTTTTTAATTTTTTGTGAGTAGGACTCTTTCTTGATATCTTTCTCTGCAAGTTGTCGTTGGCATGCAGAAAAGCTAAAATATTTTTGTATGTTGATTTTGTATCCTGCTACTATATTAAAAACGCCCATTAAGTCTAAGATATGTTTCATTTAGTTTTAGGGTCTTTAAAAATAGAATCAAGAAGCCATTTTGCTTCTTTCTCCCATTTTATTGCCCTGTCTAAGGTTTCAAGCACTACATTAACAGTAGAGATTTTTCGTTACCAGATCATTTTTATCATTTGATAGAGATTGGCTACAAGTTTGTCAAAGGCTTTAGTCTGCTGAGATATGTTCCTTCTATGCCTAATTCCATAAGCTTTCATCATGAAGGCATGATGAACATTATCAAAGACCAGTTATTTTAAAAATCTGTTTTCTAAGGCATTTTTTACCTCTATTGATGTGATCATGTGATTTCTATACTTACTTCAGTTTAAGTGCTGTATTTCATTTCTTTAAGTATTGAAATATACATTAATGAAATGAATTTAACTCTGGCTTGGTATACAAATTTTGGGAGATTTCTACTAGTAGATTTCACACAATTTCTTTCTTTCTTTTTTTTTTTTGCTCATGTTGAATGTAGTATTTTTTATATTTATTTGTTATCCCAAATATTCTTTTTTTTAATACTTGATTGTGTCTTTGGCGATGTATTTCACTGTTATTTACTTAAATGTTTTATTTTTAAAGATTTTATTTTATGTGAAAATGTTTGTGTATTTGTGTTCTTGAGTGAGATGTCTACAGAGAAAAGAGTCATATTCTCTGACAATTATGGGTTTCCCACTATAATTCTTTTCTAACTGAGCACCAGTCCTAGCCCCACGGTCCAGATCTGCCCACAACTATTTATCTGGACCAGCAATCCCAAAGTCCCAAAGAAACACACAGACTTTTATATTAATTTCATCCTTCTTGGCCTGTGTCTCAACTATATTGTTAGCTAGCTCTTTCATCTTAATTCAGCCCATTTCCGTTCATCTGTCCTGGCTTGTGGTCCATGGCTTACCTATTTCATTACATCTTGCATCATGGGTGGCTAGAACACATCTCTCCCTGACTCCACCCTCCTTTCTCTATCTATGCTTTGATTTCCCACCTATCACTATGGTGTCTGCCATGGCCAAAACAGTCCCTTTATTTCACAGCATACAGAAAGACATTCACACATCAGACAGTGGCAATTGTTTTTGTGGCAGCACATTGTTTTTGGAACTTTGAAATCTGGCCAACAATATATATATATATAGATTTCACATATGTCACATCATTTTTCTTTTTCATGTTCTGTTTCTTTAGCTACAAGTTTTCTAGAAACAGCATTATTATTTCATTAAAGGTACTTTTCAATTTTTTAAAAAATTATATTTTTTAATTACCGGATAGTATACTAGGTTTTTATATGGCTTTTCTTTAAATGCATGGAACTTATTTCATTTCCAAATCATAATGCAACATTATATAATTTGCCTTAAAATAGATCAAAGACTTACAAATAAAAGTTAAGATTACTGGGTAGATTGAGTCCCAGTTTTCTGAGGAACTGCAATACTGATTTTCAAAGTGGCTGTACAAGTTTATACTTCCCCCTGCAATGGAGGAGTGTTCCCTTTGCTCCATATCCCCTCCAACATAGGCTGTCACCTATGTTTTTGATATTAGCCATTCAGACAGGTGTAACATGGTATCTCAGAGTCCTTTTGATTTGTATTTATTTGATGGTTAAGGATGTTAAGCAATTCTTTAAGTGTCTTTCAGCCATTTGAGATTCCTCTTTTTAAAACTATTTAGCTCTGTATCCCATTTTCAATTAGGTTATTTGTTGCTGTTTTTTATCTCTACTTTCTTGAGTTCTTTATATATTTTAGATATTAGTCCTCTATAAGATGTAGGACTAGTGAAGACATTTTCTCACTCTGTAGGCTTTTTATTTATATGTCCCTATCCTTTGCCTTAGAGAAACCTCCCAGTTTCAGGAGGTGTCATTTATTAATGTTCTTAGTGTCTGTGCTACTGGTGATATATTTAGGAAGTGGTCTCCTGTGCCAATGCATTCAAGGATATTTTTTGCTTTCTTTTTTATTAGGTTCTGTAACATAAATTATAGTTATTATTAAATGAAAACCCAAAGCCAGATATTGGGGAAAAGGCTAGAATATCTGAGAAAGGAAACAGACCACAGTCAATTCTCAACCAGCTATCTTCCAAAGTCCTCAGCCTGTCTTGTCACTTCAAAGAATCAATCTCTGTCTTCCTACACACGCTGAATGCCTTAAATACCATCCTTGCCCGCTTGTTTTACTTCAGGTTCAACTCTGCACTATATTCTAAGTTAAGATTAAAGGTGTGAGCTACTACTATTTGGTTGTTAGGCCTTGAACTCACAGAAACACAGAAAGATCTCTGTCTTTGGAGTTATGAGATTAGAGGCATAGGTCACCACTCCTGTTCTTTCCCATGCTGAGATTAAAGGCATGAATTACCATTCTCTGACCCTTGGTGGCTTGGCTATGGATGGATCTGTTCTCTGATATTCCAGACTGGTTTTGTTAGATATAAAATATATCATGACAAGCTTCAGTGTAATTGATTTATGTTGAGGTCCTTGATCTATTTGGACTTGAGTTTTGTGCAGAATTTATCCCTAGTGCATGAACTGACATCTTGGAGCCCAATCCTTACAGAGGAACACCTAACTCAGCCTTGATACTTGGGGAGGGACTTGGATCTACCTCAACTGGATATGCCAGACCAAACTGACACACTTCTGGATTCCTTGCCCTTCTTGGGAAATAGATAGGGAGATGAAGTGGGGGGAGGCAAAGGAAACAATAGGAGGAGAAGATGGAGGGGGCAGTGGTAGCTATGGGGAGAAAAATCTTAAAAAAAAATAAGTCTAAGCAAACACAAAAAAGATTTAAGTTTATAAAACTTTTAGAAGAAATTAATTAGCTGCATCTTTGTGACCTTGTATTTAGTGACAAATTCTTGAAAAATGGTACTGCAACAAATTCAGAAAAAGAAAAATAGGTAAGTTATATTACATCAAAATTAAAACCATTTTTGATTCGAACAATACAATAAATAAAGGAAAAAGATAACACACAGAATTGTAGACAGCAATTTTAAATAATGTATCTAGTAAGTGTCAAGTATTCAAAGTATATTACCTGTTAACTTTCAACAATAAAAAGTAAATAATTTCAAAATTACAAAATATTTCTCCAATAATTGTACAGTTAATAAAGACATAAATATGCACAATGCCATTAGTCAGTAGAGGAGTACTAGAGGAGAAAGTAGGTCATTGAGGGTAAGCCATTGGAAATTATTGTCATTGTCCCTTTCTTCTTCCTTTACCTATGTCATGATCACAGTCACATTAACTATGCTTCCCTATCCATTATGAATGACTCTGAAACCATGAGCTTGAAGTCAGGGATGGTGATGCCTCCTGAGGTTTGTTGTTGAGCAAAAATGTTTTGGCTCTCCTGGCTTTCCTGTTATTCCACATAAAATTGAGTATTGTTCTTTCCAGGTGCGTAAAATATCCTGTTGGGATTTTGAACCTGTAGATTGCCTTTGGAAGAATTGTCATTTTTACTATGCTGATCCTACCAATCCAGGAACATGGGAGAGCTTTCCATTTTCTGATATCCTCTTCAATTTCTTTCTTCAGTGATTTAAAGTTTTTGTCAAATAGATCTGTTACTTCTTTGGTTATAGTTACTCCAAGGTATTTAATGCTATTTGCAGTTATTATGAAAGGTAAAGTTTCACTTTTTTCTTTTTCAGCCCTTTTATCTTTAGTGTATAGGAGGGCTACTGATTTCTTTGAGTTAATCTTGTATCCTGCTACATTGTTGAAGATGTTTATCAGCTATAGAAGTTCCCTGTCAGAATTTGGGGGCTCACATATGTAAACGATCATATCATCGGCAAATAGAGATAGTTTCACTTCTTCTTTTCCAATTTGTATCCTCTTAATCTCCTTTTACTCTCTTATTGCTTTAGCTAGTACTTTGAGAACTATATTGAATAGATAAGGGGAGAGAGGGCATCCTTGTCTAGTTCCTTACTTTAGTGCAATTGCTTGGAGTTTCTTTCCCTGTAGATGGATGCTGACTGTCAACTTGCTGTATATCGCCTTTATTATATTTAAGTATTTTCCCTGTATTCCTGATATCTCCAGGACTTTCATCATAAAGGAGTGTTGGATTTTTCAAAAGCTGTTTTGCAACTAATGAGATGACCATGTGGTTTTTTTCTTTCAGTTTGTTTATATGACGGATGACATTGACAGTTTTTCATATGTTGAACCATTCCTGTATCTCTGGGTAGATGATTTTTTTGATATGTTGTTGGATTTGGTTTACCAGAAATTTATTGAATATTTTTGCATCAATGTTCATGAGGGAGATTGGTCTGTAATTTTCTTTTTTGCATCTTTGAGGGTTTGGGTATCAGGGTGATTGTGGTCTCATAAAAAGAGTCTAGCAGTGCTCCTTCAGTTTCCACTGTATGGAACAGTTTGAGGAGTATTGGTATTAGTTCTTCTTTGAATATCTGGTAGAATTCTGCACTGAAACCATCTGGGCCTGGTCTTTTTTTTTTTTTTTTTTTTAACCTAAGAGACTTTTAATAAAAACTTCAATTTCCTTTGCAGTTATAGGTCTGTTTAGATCTTTAATCTGTTCTTGATTTAATTTTGGTAATTGGTACTTTGTCCAGAAAGCTGTTCATTTCTTTTAGATTTTCCATTTTAATGAAGTATAGATTTTCAAAGTATGATCTGATAATTCTCTGGGTTTCCTGGGGAGTCTCTTGTTATATCCCCCTTTTAATTTCTGATTTTTTAAATTTGTATACTCTGTCTCTGTTTTTTGGATAGTTTAAATATGGGCTTATCTATCTTGTTGACTGTCTCAAAGAACCAGCTCTTTAATTCTTGGATCTTTTTGTACTGTTCTCTTTGTTTCTATTGTATTGATTTCAGCCCTGAGTTTTATTATTTCTGCCATCTACTCCTTCTAGATGAGTTTGCTTCTAATTGTTCTAAAACCTTTAGCTGTGAAGTTAAGTCTCTTGTGTGAGATTCCTCTAGGTTTTTCATCTAGCAGTATGAGTTTTCCTCTTAACATTGATTTCATTGTGTTCCATAAGTTTCAGTATATTATGGATTCATTCTCATTAAAGTTTAAGAAATCTTTGATTTCTTTCTTAACTTCTTTCTTGATCCAGAAGTAGTTCAATTGAGAGAGGTTTAGTTTCCATGAGTTTGTAGGCTTTCTTTGATCTTTGTTGTTGTTGAATTCTAACTTTAGGCCATGTTGATCTGATATGATACAAGGAGTTATACCCATTTCTTTATATCTATTGATATTTGCTTTATGACCGAGTATGTGGTCAGTTTTAGAGAAAGTTCCATGAGGTGCTGAGAAATAGGTATATTCCTTTGTTTGGGTCAAAGGTTCTGCATATATCTATTAAGTCCATTTTGGTCAAAAGATCTGTTAGATCCTTTATTTCTCTGATGAGTTTCTGTCTGGCTGACCTATCCAAGGGTGAAAGTATGGTATTAAAGTCTCTCATATTATATCATAGAAATCTCATATCAAACCAGTGTGTGGGGTTTGATATGAGATTTAAGTTTTAGTAGTTTTTCTTTTACATATGTAGGTGCCCTTGTGTTGGGGGCATAAATATTCAGGATCGAGACTTTATTTTGGTGGATTTTTCCTGAGATAAGTGATGTTTGTCCTGGTCTCTTTTGATTGATTTCAGTTTAAAGTCTCTTTTGGTTAATATTAGGGTGGCTACACCAGCTTGTCTCTTAAGACTATTTGATTGGAAAGTTTTTTCCCACCCCTTTACTCTGAGCCTGTGTCTGTCTTTGAAATTGAAGTATGTTTCTTGTATGCAACAGAATGATGGCTTCTGTTTTGTATCCATCATGTTAGATAGGTGAGTTGTGTCCATTGATATTAAGGAATATTAATGACCAATGATTGTTATTTCCTGTTATATTTGGTGGTACCTTATATGTATTTTTCTTCTTTGGGTTTTCTTCTGTGGAATTATCTATTGTTTTTAGTTTCATGGGTGTATCTGGTCTCCTTCTGTTGAGGTTTTCCCTCCAGTGTTTTCTGTAGGCCTGAATTTGTGGATAGATATTGTTTAAATCTGGTTTTGTCATGAAATATCTTATTTGCTCCATCTATGGTGATTAATAGTTTTTCTGGGTATAGTAGTCTAGGTTGGCAGCCATGCTCTTTTAGTGTCTGCATAACTTCTGACCAGGACTTTCTTGCTTTCATTGTTTCCATTGAATAGTCAGGTGTTATTCTGATGGGTCTGACTTTATAGGTAATTTGACCTTTTTCCTTTGCAGCTCTTAGTATCTTTTCTTTGCTCTGTAGGTTTAGTGGCTTGATTATTATGTGGCAAGTAGACTTTTGGGGGGAATCTTGTCTATTTGGTGTTCTGCAAACTTTGTGTATCTTTATAGGCATTGTCTTCTTTAGGTTGGGAACATTTCCTTCTATGATTTTGTTGAATATATTTTCTGTGCCTTTAAGCTGGAATTCTCCTTCTTCAATTCCAGTTAATCTCAGATTTGGCCTTTTTATGGTATCCCAGATTTCCTGGAAGTTTTATGTTATGACTTTTTTGGTTTTAGTGTTTTCTTTCACTGACGTATCAATTTCCACTATTAAGTTTTCCACTCCATCAATTCTTTCTTCCATCTCTTTGGATTCTGTTGGTTATGCTTGAATCTGTAGTTCTGGTTCATTTCTTTAGGTTTTCTATTTCTAGCTTTGCCTTGATTTGTGCCCTCGTTATTGCTTCAAATTTTGATTTTCAATTCCTGAAATGTTTCTTTCACCTGTTGATTTTATTTTGCTTTTTTTAAAATTTACTTTCAGAGATTTATTTGTTAATGTCTTCCAATTTTTTGTTTGTATATTCTTCTATTTCTTTTTTTTAATATTTTACTTATATGAGCAAAGATGCTCATATTCATTCATTCATTTACTTATTTATTTGCCTGGAACTGGAACTACAGACAGTTGTTAGCTGCCATGTGGGTGCTGGGAATCAAACCCGGGTCCTCTGGAAGAGCAGACGGTGCTCTTAACCGCTGAGCCATCTCTCCAGCCCCATTTCTTCTATTTCTTTAAGGGAGTTTTTTATATCCCATTTTAAAACTTCTATTATCTTCATAAAGCTGTTTTTAAGGTTGTTTCCTTCTGTTTCCCCTTCATTGTTATGTTCAGGTCTTGATGTTGTAGAACCACCAGCTTCTTCTGGTGATGTCTTGCTTATCTTTGTATTGTTATATATATTCTTATGGTAGCATCTGCCCATTTCTTCCCTAGTTCACTCTTGGTCATCTCTTGTTTGGCTCTTAGTCAGTTGTGGCCCCGGAGGTCTGTGTGTCTCTAGTAATTGCAGGGGCTGCTCTTATTCAGCTCTTAGTTGACTGTAAGCCAAGGAGCTATATGTCTCTCATTGTCACAAGGGTTGTTCTTAGTCAGCTCTTAGTCAGCTCTGAATCAGCTGTGTATCAGGAGTCTCGAGTTATTCAGTTCTTGGAGTATGATGCTGCAGATTGCAATTTTGACGGTTTGACCCGTGGAATGTCCTTCTCGCTGTTTTTTGCTGGAAATTGGGCTTGGGGTGCTCTTTCAGCTTTCTTTGGTTTAGGGTGAAGCTGGGTGTGGTTGTGGTGTTGGAGGATGTGTCCCTGGGCTGTGCTTTAGAGAGTAGTAAGGTCTCAACTTGGCCTGAGGGACTGGATACTGCTCACCTCTTAGTCGGCTGTGTATCAAGAGGCTCAGGTGGTTCAGTTGTTGGAATATGATGACCTAGATTGAGGTTTGGGCAGGGTTTGGCCCATGGGATGTCCCTCTGGCTGTGTTTTGCTGGAAAAAACAATTTGTGCTTTCATGACATCTATGATTAACTGACTAATACAGAAAACTAGTACCAGAGGAGTGGTCCATTATTGTCATTGAAATTGATTGTAAGATTTTTCAGATCTAGAAAAGACTTCAAAAAATCAGAATGCTGAAATGATAAAGATAGTGAAGTTCAGGATCTTGAGATCTTAGAAAGGAGTAAGGAGTCTTGCTTGGATCCACTGTCTAAGTTATAATTTCTGTTGCTGTGAAGAAATACCATGATTATGGCAGCTATTATAAAGAAAAACATTTAATTAGGGCTTTGTTGTGTTATGATATTTGCATATACCTGTGGCTGGTGTCAGATGGGGGACAGGGATCCTTTGCTCCATGCAGGCAGTTGGCTTGGTGAGACCAACAGGGACACAGGAAAGAGATGCAGGTTTTACCATAATGAGGTAATGAGGGAGAAAAAGATAGAGAGAGAAAAGGCATAGGGGGAAGGGGAACACGTTCTGGCAGGGAAAGGCACTTATATAAATGAAACATACCATTTAGTAAACACAAGCTTGGATATCAAGATAAAGCGTGCAGGGTTATTCATCAGAACATAGTGATATCTGTTAGATCCATGTGTTAGATACAGGATTTAGAGTTGGTTATGGCACTGACGATAATATGCTCTTGTACTATCCAGTTCACAACTATGGATACTGTATACAATATAGAACCTACAAGAAATTGTATAGTCTACAAGACATTAAAAAATATCAAAAGCCTTTGTGTCAGATAAAATTATTTATATCTAATCCATATATTTTAATATACTATGAAAATATGTATATGAGTACTATTTACTATATTTTCCAATCTAAAATCTTCCTCATCTATGGCAGAATTTTAAATAAATACCATTTAAGATGAATAGATTTTAAATTTCATATGCATATATTAGTCACTATTCTCAAATTAAATTTTGAAAACATTTCCCTTCACATTATACAAAAATAAATTTTATTTTGGTGAAGATAACATTAGTACTAATATGTATAATGACCAATGACAAATGCTGCTAAGAAAAAAATTAAATGTACAAAATGAGAGATTTCTTAGCTGGCTAAGGCACTTGTTGCCAAGCCTTATATTTTAAACTATATCCTTGGTGGAAGGAGAAAACTGACTTGCATAGGCTGACTTCTGGTCTTCAAATGGCACCTAAGCATGTATATACTCCAAAAAAATTAATATAAAAATTTGTGATAAAATTGTAATAAAAATTTCCTGAATATTACTTCAAATGCATAAGATGGAAATGCTTTGGAACTTTAACAGGCTAAATTAGCAGCAGTCAAAGTGAGATTCATCTGATGAAAACCAGGCAGCAAATAAAAAGGAAGTAACAGATCTGTGAGTGTATGAACTGAAACATCTATGTGACAGAAGCCTACAGGTCTTCATTTAACAAATGCAATCAGTAATGAACAAAGTGGAAAGATATGATGATGTGAAATAAACCATAGAAATAATGTTACTATGTTAAAAGGCACAAGTGATCAAAAAACATCTGAAGAGATCTTCTACCTAGTAATTAAGACAATATGATAATGACAAAACATAAATCATTCTTTGACAGTTCAGTTGGTAAAAATGATTTTTCTGGTTTTGAAGAATAGTTTACTATAGATTAATGTGAACTACATAAAAAATGCATGCTATTTATGATGAAAAGCATAAAATAATTATGAAAAGAAGAAATTACATTACAAGAGAGATATGACAAGATACTTACAGATATTCTTATTGAGAATGATAATTGTATCTGATAGGAATTCATTGTATACATGCATTAAATTTTCAAGAAAAAAAAAAGAAGTTATATTGGGCTATATAAACTCTGTGTCTACAACTCTGATAAACATGTGTATGCATTTACATTGGACACATATTTAGGAGTGAAAGTGATGTCATTGGTTCTGGGTTTTGTGTATTTTTAACCTAGTGTACAATAGTCCTCCAAAAGGATTGTGCCAACTTACATTCTGGCCAGCAATGTATCAGAATCTCCATAGTCTGTGCACCTGCAAACATCTGTGGCAATCCTCTGATGTGATGTCACTCTTTGAGTGGGCTTGTAATGGTATCACAACTAAGAACTAATTTTGCATATTTCTGAGGAAGATGACTGTTTTTGTTGGACTTATGGGCATTTACATATCTTATTTTGTGGATGTCTATGTCTCTTGATCATGTTTTTAGCATATTGCTTCATTTTTGTCTTACCTTTAATAAATATTTTTATTTAAAAAAAATTTTCAAGGAATGAATTTGCAAATGCAATTTACAAATGTTTGGCAATTCTATGGTGCTTTACAAGTTAGACTTTATTATTTCTTTTACTTGAATAAATACTTTTATCTGATGTAGAATATTAAGTTTATTTCCTTATAAATATTAAAAAATAAAGTTGATGCATAAATTTTTACATGCTCATTTTTCTTATTTCTTTTTATTCATTAACAGCTAAGCAAATGATATTAATATCTTATAAATGCTTAGAGGAAATATTGCAATAGAACATTTAGCTTTATTTTGTATTTTTATTTTTTTTCATTTTTTCCTTTTTTTAAATTTATTATGAATAAAGTCTCATTTAAGTCTCATTTGAGAGACATATTCTTAGATGAAGCTTGACATCAGAGAACTGGGCAGGTTAGGTTATTGCCCATTGGCCAGGGCTCCTGGAAGGCCAATAGAATCCCAACAGGCTGACTCATTGTTCAGAGGTTTAATTCATTAGTATCATGGCAGGAAGTATGGTAGCATGCAGGCAGACATGGTAAACCTGCAAGACCACCCCCAGAGGCACACTTCCTCCAATAAATCTGCACCTACTTCAATAAGACCACACCTTCTAATAGAGCCACTCCCCATGGGCCAATGAGGGCCATTTTCATTTGAATCACCACATTGATTCATGCTACAAAATGTCTATTTTTTTTTGCCCAAGTCTTTGGAATTTGAGTGAGGCTAAATTTATAAAAATCTCCATAATTTGGCAGAGAAATTTTTCAAAGAATAGCGTGTAGGTTAAAGCATGGTTGGTCACTGCTGCATGCTCTTAAACAAGTCTGTAATGAGACTAGAAAGCAAAAGCATTTGAAAAGCTCATATTTGTACTACTCAGCAGTGAAAAAAAATGATATCCTACAATTTTCAGGCAAATGGATGAATTTGGAGAATATTCTCCTGAGCGAGGTATCAACAAACCCAGAAAGATAATCAGGGGATGTACTTACTCATTAGTAGACTCTAAACAGAAAGCAAAAAGCAAAGCATGTCCAAGCTGCAAACCACAACCACTGAACAGCTTGGGATCTGAAATACCTTGGACTGGCTCCTTGAAGCCCATTCCCTCCAGAGGAACACCTGACCCAGTCTTGATGTGGGGGTGAGGTAAGCAGATCTGCCTGGAGTGGATGTTGAAATAAGCCACCTTGGTTCCTTGGGGTCTCCTGCCCTTGTTGGGGAGGAGATAAGGAGATAGGGAGAAGAGTGAGTGACTAGGAGGGGCAGGAGGGGAAAGGGAGCCTGAACAAGGGGATACATGAATAAATATATATATATGACTTTTTTCATAATAAAATTCATAATAAAAACAAAAAATGTTAAAAATAAAAGAAAAAGAGACTTTCGCATGTTTTCTCCTTTTAAGAGAATGGTGGACTGGAGAGATGGCTCAGAGGTTAAGAGCACTGACTGCTGTTCTGAAGGACTTGAGTTTGATTCCCAGCAACCCCATGGCAGCTAACAACTGTCTGTAACTCCAAGATCTGACACCCTCACCCAGACTATATGCAGACAAAACACTAATGTACATAAAATAAGTATGAATAAATGATTTTTTATAAAAAAGAGAGAGAACAGGTTGAGCACAGATTTAAGTAGCCATGCCTAGGGCATGTTCTGCTAGCCTCATGTTGAGTTTACCACATGGCTGCTACATGTCAGAAATCTTTACATCCAGCGCAAAGGTACACTCATCGCAGTCAAGGCTGAAGCAAGGATCTAGATATTGTATAATCTACCTTTGCTTGTGCTTGAATCATTTTTAACAAACATTTTTTTACATCAATATAGTGAGATAAATGATAAAGACATGAATTTCAATGTTGAATTCACTTTCATGAATTCCAAGAAGCTGAAGTACCAGGACAAATTTCAACAGGAAAAAAGGAACAGAAAAAATGACAAAGTTCCAAGCCAAGTGAACAGTACAAAATGGACAAAGCTAGATGACTATTAAAGAAAGTAAAGTAGCCTGGAGTTTTAATACACTACAGCAAAGTCAGCAGTGAGACTGCCAAAAACTCCTAGCAAACTCAGTTCATAATTTTTAAAAAGGAATATAAGGAGAGATAATTGTCTCAGGAGCTTTATACCTACTGCTATTTGCAATTCTAGAAGCCCCTTCTAATGCAACCTGTGCTCAGCCATTTCCAACTACATTACTGAGGAGTGGATGAGGGAGCTAGAGATGTCATAGTAGAAAGAAATAAAATTCCAGAGATAAGAGTAAAAAAACAAAAAGCTCATATTTATTTAGATAAAATAATTATTTGTAAATTACAAAGCAGTGGAGACTTGTTTTTAAAGAGATTGGCACCATTAAATTAAAGCCAAGAATCTTTACATTAGAACCATGGAAAAGAGGCTTTGCAGCATCCCAAGAATCCTACCTATTTCAGACTCAAACATATAAAATAGTGAATTTATTTGAAATATATTCTTTTAAGAAGAAAGAGTTGCTGGTATGCTCCTCCAACACAGGGCCATATAGGCATTCAGAGGCTGCTGTAGATAGGCTGGGCACAGATACTGCTTGTGCTGGAAGCAGTTCTTAACATCATCTTTGTGATGCTGATTTTGAAGGAATGCAGAAGAATAAACAGTACCATCATAGAGGCTGCGGCATAGATTACAAAAAGCTTAAGAGACCAGGCAATGTTTAACAGGATCTCTTTAAGAGGCAAGTATTTGAAGAATAAATCCTACACTGCAATGGACATACTAGGAATATGAAATACTGCTGAAGAATGCTACAGGCAGTGAATAGAGTCAGTCCAAGAGAGAGATCATATAGGCTGAAATGTTATGGGGACAGAACTTCCCAAGACAGTTGAAGCTCAAACCATATGTTTGTCCTACTGAGTTTCAGTATTTCTCCAGTATGCTATCCTTTAATCTCATATCTCTTGATGTTATGATGGGAATGCTTATTTGTTGCCATTGCATATTAGAAGTGTGTAATATTCCATTTGATTTCTCAAATGTTTCGAGGGGCCTTGAGTCTCAGAGGAGATTTTAGACTTAGTCTTTTGAAAACTTTCAGTGCTCATAAGACTTTAGAGACTCACATACATTCACTAAGTATTTTGTAGCATGAGGTGGACATGAGCTTTGGGAGTACAGGAGCAAAATTTTATCATTTGAATATGAATATGAAATAGCTCCATAAGTTCATGCATTAAATGTTTGTTTCTCAGATGGTGGGAGTACTTTAGAATGCTGTGAAAACTTTATAAGACTGGCCTAGCTGGATGTAGATCACTAAGAGGAGCCTTGAAACCTGCTGCATCCTTCTCTCAGTTTCCTAGTCAGCCATAAAGTGAAAAACTGTCCTCTGCTACCTGCTTTCATTGCCATAATGTTGTACTAAATGTTATAGACAAGTGGCCATGTATTGAACTCTGTGAAATAATAAACAAAAATAAATCCTTTATCCTTTAAGTTATTTCTGTAAGGCATTTTGTCATAGCAATGAGACTATAATTAATACAAATGACCAATATATGAAAAACACTAAGCCTAGAAATAAGTGAACTTTGAATCTAATCATATGGAGAAGTCATCACACTTCAGTTACAGTAACTGTTTTAAGATAAAAGATAGAAAATGTTGGTCAGGGTATGGAGGAAAAAGAACTATTATAAACTATTTAATGATATTGTAAATTAGCACAATCAGTATAAACAAAAGAATAATAGATATGAAAAAACTAAAAATTGATCTACTATGTGATTCAGCTATTACACTCTGTACATAAGCACAGAGGAAATGAAGTCACCATTGCAGTTATAGCTACATTCTCATGTTTATTGAAACACTATTCACAATAGCTAAGATATGGAATCAGTCTAGTTTCCCATCAACACATGAATGGATAAAGACAATGTGGTATATATACACACAATGGCAAAATTATCAGCTGGAAAGAAAAATAAAATTCTTTCATTTTCAACAAAATGGAAGGAACTAAAGTACAGTCATCAAGTGAAATAAGCCAGACAAAGACAAACACCATTCTGTCTCAGATTTGGAAGCAAAAAATAAAGTCAACCTGAAGGTAAAATAGTGATTACACAAAGTTAACTTTATTAGGTTTTAAAGTTTATAAAGGAGCTAGATGAGAGAAATCCAAAGTTACCAAGCATAAATAAATGATGAAGAGAGGGACATATTTTGATTTGAGGACTGCACAGTATTGAAATACCACACTGCACTCCTGTGCTGGCTAGTGTTCAAGTTGACACAAGCTGGAGTCATTTAAGAAATTGGACTCAAAATTGAGAAAATGCTTTCATAAGATTTGCTACCAGCAAGCCTGTAGGCATTTTCTTAATTAGTGGTTGATGGGAGAGGGCTCAGCCCATTGTGGGTAGTTTAGTCTCTGGGCTAGTAATCCTGGGTTCTATAAGAGAGCAGGATGAGCAAGCCAGGATGAGCAAGCCAGGAAGGAGCACCACTCCACTGTCTCTACTTCAGTTCCTGCCTCCAGATTACTGCCCTGTTCCTATTCTGACATCCCTTGCTGATAAACAGAGATGTGGAAGTTTAAGTCAAATTATCACTTTCTTTCCCAACATGCTTTTTGGTCATTGGGCTTCATCATAGAAACCTAATTAACACAGAAATTGGTACTGGGATTGTGGGGTACTGTTGTGACACTGGGGAGGATTATGGAAGTACTTTTTGAAACTTTGAGCTAGAAAAGTCATTTGAACATTAAGAGCCTAGTGAGCTGTGCTGTAGGTGTTTGGAAGATAAGAACGTTGAGAGCAATGCAGATGATTGAAACCTGGTTTGTGAAGTTTCAGATGGAACAAAAAACTTGACACTGGGCCATTTGTGTGAAAAATATGTGGTGCCTGGTCAGCTGGAGCAATGAACCAATTGTGATTAAGAAGAGACCAACATTACTGAGGTGAAATCCCCTGGGAAGTGGTCCTTTAGGATGGGTACACAGAAACAGTGTTCAGGAGATAATCAAGGTTGTACCTAGCACTGGCAGTTGAACTTGGTAGTATAAGAGTCACCCACATGGCATTGGTTTTGAAGAAATGAAGGAATCATGGAGAGTGTTGAGACTTGGAACAGTATGGCAGTGTTGGTTGGAGTCCCTGAAAAGAGCCCAGGAAAGGCTGTCAGTGAAAGTTGCAGCCCAGTTGTCCCAGAAGACCCAAGCATTTTGAAGATGCCAGTGCCTGCCGTGGGATGACCACCAAGAACAGCAGCAGTGGAGTGGAGCCAACTGGAGCCTAAAAGATAAGCTGTGTGAGCTGCAGTAATAGTAACTCTAAAACAGCCTCATTAATACATTAACACATGTCAATAAAGATAAAGTCTTTGTCACGTATATCCAACATACAGACTTCTTCAAAGATGCATGCTAAGTGCATTTTTGTGTGCGCATGCACTATGAACTCATTTCTTTGTATGTCTCATAATTTGATTTAGAATATTGAACATTTTACACACACCATAATATGCAAACTTTGAAAGTCAGATTTTCAACAGGACTTTTTAAAAAATTTGCTGAACTTTTTAAACTAATTTTTTCTTTTTTTTTTGTTTTTTTCTTCTTTATTTTGTATTTATCAAAAAAAAACAGTAAAAAGAATTTAAAATGCAGAAGAGTTAACAATAACTATACAGAGGATAAGAATCATAAGCATGGCTTATCAAGGGTAGAAATACAAATAAGATTGCTACACATATATTTTCTTTGTGTTCAGCTTTCCCTATATATCCTTATTCAAGG
>PVIH01022704.1:0-26535 GCA_004025045.1 Sigmodon hispidus | reverse complement strand
CCCCTCGGAGACCCCAGCAGTTGCTTTTCTCAGTTCGAGGTCGTGGCGGGGTTTCCCTCAGCAGGAGCCGTGGAAGTGGTCAGGGACAGCGTCCACCTGCCCCTGCCCCAGAGAGCGCTGTGATTCTGCTAGAAAACATTTTATAATTAAGAGAAAGGCTATGAACTTTTTAACACTAGTATAATTGTAAATAAAATTAAAAGCATTTATTCAGGAAATAATTTCTTGAGTAAATGGCATGTATTTTTGCAAATGTTATACTCAAGAGGTATTTCATACTAATATTCTTTGATGAAATTTTATGTCTTTATTATTTTGTGGTACAATATAAATCATAGGAACACTTAATTATATATGTAATCTTAATTTGTCAGAATCATAAATTTTATAGAGATGTCCCATTTGTAAAAAAACCTCAGAAATTGCACAGTTTTGCCCCCTCAGTCTTATAATAAATTCTAGTTTTAGTTCTTAAAGGAAAATTATCAGTTATGCTCAGAGAAAAGAATATTTCTAACATAACTTTACTTGCAATGTGATGTATCTGTAAGGTGAATTTTAGTTTGCTGACTTGAAAAATCTCTGAATTGAGGTTTGTAAAAAAATTTAAACATATATATATGATTTGCTAGATAGTTTTTCTTTTTCAGCACAACTGTGTGCTTCTGTCTAGTGCTGTATAGTACTGCAGTAGCTGTGAGAGGCAGCAAGTTGTCTATACTCTCACCGTATAGGTTCTGAAATGTATAGCCACTCAGAGAAATAAGATGATAGTGGTTATCATTCAGGCTTCCAACCATTTTAAATGATTGTGTTACATATGTTACATAGTATTTTTATCAATTAAAAATAAATTTTAAAGAATTATAATAAAATGAGTTGCTCTTTTCTTGAAGAATATTAGTTGGAGAAAATAAGTAATGAAAAATAAACCAGAAGTTACTGAAATGGAACACAGGAAATAATGAGAAATTTCTTTAAAAGAAAGAAAAGGAAACTTTGTGCACAGGAGTTGTCAATCATACAGCTATATTTCTTGCTATTCCACCAGCTGTAACTGAGAAAATAGGCTACTTTAAATATCTTAAAAGTGCTCAGGGAGACTTGCATCTAGAGACAGATGCTTTGAGGCAATGACTAACAATAATAATAAAAAAAAACACCTCATTCCAGTCATAACTGTTGTGGATACTACACAGTTATCAGCTTCAGGAGACTCTACTACTTTAGATACCCCAACAGGGCTATTTGATTTAGCAATAACAGTTTCAGAATGCCCTAACACATCCGAGCCACCCCCACATGCATTGATCCAGTGAGTTCCCTGAAGCTATTCCCAGTCTGGAGGGGAAGAGCCCCTGGACAACTCATGACTGATAATGAGCATATGTGACTGGCTATATAAACAGTTATCCTGTTACCTCCTGCGGTAACAGTCCTATAAACCTTCCCTTTGTACACTGCCCATCATTGCAATACCCTAGCCCCACTGGGATTTTTATGATGGGTAGGGTAAGTTGAGCTGATAACATAAAGAACAGAATAGTACTCAGGCTTCCAGCCCAGACATTTCAATAGCCTCTAGAGGGTAGATGCAGAGTTCTGTGTAGCTGGTTGTTTTCTTACTCTTTTACTCTTGCCTCTTTGGAGATATATGACACCAAGCTCCCAAATAAATCACATGGAGGCTCTTTGTTATTTATGAATGCCCAATCTTAGCTCGGCTTATTTCTTGCTAGCTTTCCTTAACTTAAATTGTCCCATCTACTCTATCTAGCCTCTGAGCTTTTTCCTTTTCTTCTATATATTTTACTTTCACTCTTACTCTGTGGCTAGCTATGTGGCTTTGTGGCTATGTGGCTGTCCCCTAGTATCTCCTCACCTTGTCCTTATTTTTCCATTCTCTCAGATTTCTCCTTGTGGTGATATATTGTATATATAATAAAAATGGTCTGGAATGTCAGAGGACATAGCCACCCACAGAGCCAAGCCATGAAGTTCAGGGAGTGATGACCTACACTTTTAATCCCATCACTTGGGAGACAGAGACCCCTCTGGATCTCTGAGTTCAAGGCCTAACAGCCAGACAGTGGTGGCACATACTTTAATCTTAGCTCTAGGAAAGTTTAACCAGGAAGAAAGATAACTGGGTGGAGTGAGAGAAGGAAGGAGTTCAGCTTCCCCTGACACTTTGCTTTTCAGTTGAGGATGGAGAGGTTTCCAGTGACAGGATTTATGGAGACAGGCCTGAGGAGTTGGCTAGGTGAGAAGTGGCCATGTTTGTTTCTCTTTCTCTCTGATAGCTCAGCTTTTCCCCAATATCTGGCTCTAGGTTTTTATTATAATACCAAGTGGAATTCATGTAGCATCACTTCCTATTTATTTCCTCTGCCTGCCAGCTCCATCAACCTTTCCTGCTAAGTTATTGGCCATTCAGCTCTTTATTAGACCAATCAGGTGTTTTAGACAAACACAATTACACAGCTTCACAGAGTTAAACAAATGCAACATAAAAGAGTGTAACACATCTTTGCACCATTCAACAAATGTTCCACTACATAAACAAATTAACACATCTTGTAATAATATTGTACAACAGTTCTGAATTAGAAACAGAGATTTCAGAAAGCTGAGATTTAGAATTTGAAGTGCTGATATTATAAACATTACAAAACTGCTGAGAACACAAGAGACTGCAGAAAGATGACCAAACAGAAGACCAATGCTACAGAAAGCCAAGACCACAAAGAACTATAGGCCCTATCACTGAAAGAACTATAGAGAACACTGAGACTTACTTCCTCTGGCTGCCATGGAATTGTAATCCTGAGTATGAAGGACCTAACACCCTGAGCTCAGACTTGGTTGAGCTTCTCTTTGTGTATCTGTGATTTCAATGTGAACCTCCAATAGCTGGTTCATATTGCCATGCAGTGATGCATTTGATTCTACCAGAGACATTAGGAGAGAAGAACACATCTATATGCATGTTTATCTGTATGTAAGCATATGATATACATGCAACTGTGTATGCGTATATATGCCTATGAAATATGTAGCATATGACTAGTTTTTTAAAACCCTGGAAGAAATCATAGGTACAACTTCTTCCTCAGATAAATCTTTAAAAAAAACTGTGAGATTCAACAAATTATATGCAATCCATTCTCATTATATAGAATACTGTCACTTAGCACCATCTGAGGGTTGATGCTAACCATATCTGCAGAACCTTTCCTAGCAACATCAAGATTAATATTTAATTAAATAACTGAGTGTTGCCCAACAAGGTTGACTCACAAAATTAACCATTATAATTCACTAGTTATGAACTGCCATATTATATAATGGTTATGTTGAAATATGTAAAGGAAAATACTCACTCTTGAAAATTGTCTCATCTTTGTTTTATTGATGCAGAAAAGGACTTGTTACTTTGAATTGTAAAGAAAATATAAAATTATTAAAAACAAAAATCCAAACATGATAAATGCACAAATGAAGCTATTTCATGCATGATAATGATAAATCCTCCAAAGAATTTCTTCTTAGAGGATTAAAATTCAGTTGTCTAAGTACCTGAATAAATAGAAATTGTGTGATGCAAACAAAATGAGAAGGTGGAAGCAGCTTCGAAGTTTATAATTATTCATAGAAATCAGACATGATTTTCCTGTGGCTAGAGCATATTCATGTTTTACTTATAATCTGTTTAAGCACAGTAACTAAATCAAGCAGTACAACACACCTGATTAAAAGCAATAAACCCTGGTGGATGCTAAAATTTTATCTATTTCCAAACATAAATGACTAACGAGTCAGCATCACAGTAAAGCATCTTGCACCTGATGCTCAAGCAGCTAACATGG
Organism: Sigmodon hispidus; assembly: GCA_004025045.1. NCBI lineage: Eukaryota > Metazoa > Chordata > Mammalia > Rodentia > Cricetidae > Sigmodon > Sigmodon hispidus. The sequence goes on along the minus strand of PVIH01022704.1, from coordinate 22,666 downwards.
GGTGAGTAACTGCTAAAACAAGGATGCAGCTGTAGATTACATGTGGCTTCTAAGTAGAGGTCTATGTTTAAAATAAACCGGGGTGTGGGGGGGCGGGGGGAGATCTAAGTGAATGCTAGAAACAAGTTATAAAAAGGTGTAATCTTGGTTTTGATATAAAATCACTCAAGATAATTTTTTAAATACACCTTATTTTAACAAAACCAGCAAATTTACACAGTTGTAGAAAATATTTGGAAGATGAAGTTTCTTGAACCAGTGGGGAAAAAGGTGGCTAAATCCATAGGAAACCCAACAGAAAACACAGGGAAGGGCTAGTGTATGACTGGTTTTTGTTTGTTTATTTAAGGAAGACACAAACAGGCAACTATTCATCTCAGCCATGACATACCAAAGATTTTTCTACCTGTCTGGTTGGTGAGCCTGAGTTTATTGGGATTACTTACAACATGAATGGCTCAAGAGAAGTTACATCTGCATCATGTCAGGCCCACTTCAGCATGGTCAATGATTTATAAAACAGATGTGCCCAACCTGTAGGCAGCTCCTCCAAGAAGATTTTCTTCATTCTTTGCAACTTTCTCTTCTGTGGACAGAGGACTTAACAAGTCTTGTCTCTTTCTGATCGTGCTGGACCTTCTAAGTTTACTTCTTCCTCTAGGAGAAAATATTTCACTTAATAGGAATAGCCCCAAAACAGTGGATTGTGTGGAAGTGTACTGAAATTTAGGAAGCATCAGATAACTCAGAACTGATAATACAAAGAGTAGCAGCAGCAAACCACACAGCACAGAGCAGGCAGCAGGATGTGCAAATCTTGGCAGGATTTCTTATCAATGGGAAGGAAAATAAACGTTTCTCCAGAGAGATAGAGGGGTGCATGAATGGATAGATAGATATATGTTAAATAAGTTTGATTGTATATAGCTGGGTATGTCAGTGCATGCCTTTAGGTGAATTCTTGAGTTAGTTCCAGGCTATCAAAATATCTAAAAATAGATAGATGATAGATAGACAGATAGATAGATAGATAGATAGATAATAGAGCATATAGTGTTAAATTAGAAAATTAGATTATGCAACATTAATTTTATAGGTGCATTGAAAACTATTGTTGAGAAATAATGGAGTTAGTAAAAACAGGTCATACAAAATAAGCAGATATGTTTTCTGGAACTCTGGCCAATCTAATCCTCATCAAAACTGAAATACTGGATCATTAAATTAAAATTAGATTACTTTTCTTTATATAAAAAATGGATTTTTCTATTTGCTCAGAAGTCCAATGCTGCCTCCTTCCTTTCTGTCAACACACTGTACTCATAGCACACTCACTTTTGTACACACTGCTGCTGTGCACTCTCATGACCACATGAAACTCTTAAGATAATAGTTCCAAAATGTTAGTAATTTAAGGACAGGGTGCATTTTGGGGTAACAGGCTCTTCACTAAGAACACTGGGTTCTAGTGTTTATGTTGATCAACTTCCATAGTTTGTGCTCTTTGGCCACAGTGGTGCAAATGGAGAATGTCTCAGAACTACACACTTTTTACCTGCTGTTGGGCTGGGCTGCAGGGAGATTTCCATTTGACTGGAAGTTTGCATTTGCAGAAAGGGATTTGCAGAGGAATATTGCTTTAATATGAGAGGTAGAAACATTAAGTGTATGTCTGGTTTTGAAAGCCAGAGCTTGACAGTGAGTGTTTGGAAAGTCAGGTTTGCTAAGGTGAGGCACCCAAGGACTTTTCTTTCAGGATACAAGTATTCAAAAATCAGCATTGACAGCAGGGACAGCCAGGCAGACAGAAGGGAAGGTAGGTACTGTAATACACAAGTCTACTTTGCTAGACTAGATATAGTGAGGAGACCCGAGAAAGGCAGACACAAGGAGGAATTAGAGGGCAAGGCAAATTTTAACAGCAGTTTGCTATTGTCAGAAAAGTAGAAAATCTACAGGTGTCCATGGAACACACCTTGGAAACTGTTTCTGGTACAGGGTACTTTGACATAGTGATACTCCCAAGGGAGGAGCTCAGCATAGAATGAATGTATTGAATAATGGAGCAAATGTAGAGCAGCATTCAGATGTCTGAGATTAAATAATGGCAGATCCTCCTCTGAGAGGGCAGACAGACTTAGAGGGAAGCCAGACTCTAAGGCAGCAAGGCTCATGGTAGAAAGACAGGCACATCTTTCATAAGCATGGAAAGAAGATCTCTATTTTACTAGATGGGTGAAAAGGAGGGGTGTGGTGTTGGAGATGCTAGGGGAAAGCAGGGAGATGTCATCTTGGGAAACCAGAGGAGCTAGATTCTGAAGTGTTTGTATTCCTGAGAGCTTAGACACTCAGAGCTGCTACTTCAGACCAAGATAAATCTGAGGCATTTTCTCTAGCTGGATCACACAGCCCAGGTCCCTTTAGTGTAAATCATTTAAACCAATTTAATATAAGTTGGGGTGAATCAGCTTGGAAAGTGGGATCACTTGGAGACCCTTTGGCCAGTTCACAGTGAGCATGCCCTTCACACACTTAGATATGCAGGGTGAAGATGAGGTAAGACTCCATGAGCATGACTTTACATCAGCTGAAGTCCAAGCTGGCATGCTGCTCTCAGATCCAAGGTTCTAACTCTTGGTTTCTATGCTCAAAGAACACCAACAACTGGTAAAGAAGAAATGCTCAAATCAAGTTCAACCCGCTGGGCTCTGCCATTAAGAATGTGATGTATTTACATGAAGTGAGCTAGGGTACTTTCATGGAGATTCCATGTAGATTTGTCTTTTGGGGTGAAAGAATATCCCAGACGTTGTAGCAATCTGGAATTGTACTCAGAATGAAGAGATTGGTATCATGGATGCCCCTTCTGCCTATTCTACAGATTCTCTTTACAATAAGATGTAAGAAATGGAAGAGACTAAAAGTTTAGATCTTTTAGTTAGTCAGAATGTGAGATTTGTAAGTAAATGAGTATATATACTCACACTTACATATACACATTTTCAGATATGGTCTCATGCTTATGCCCCTATACCCTTGTACATACACTTACACTAACATGTTGTAGAAAGTTTTCCCAGGCCAGTTTAAGCCCGGAGGTTCTGTACTTAGCCCGCGGCAGAGGTTTGGAACCTGGTCCGCGGCGGCTTTTGTCCCCCAAAGAAATGAATCAGATGCTTATATCCTTTATACTGTTTGGCCCATTTCTTAAGCACATTACTAGCTAGCTCTTTCATCTTAAATCAACCCATTTCCATTAATCTACCCACCACGTGGCTCGCAGCCCATGGATCACCTGGATTCCTACATGCTTCTTCTTCGGGGGACGGATGGAGACTGGCTAACTCCACCCTCCTTCTGCTTGTCTCTTCCTCTGATACTCCACCCACTTCTATGGTGCTCTACATAGGCCAAATCAGTTACTTTATTTACATCATACAGAGAACATTCCACCACAAACATATACACACATTTGGACATTGCTACTTTTAAATTAACCTGTTTTTCTTATGTTTTTAATTACTTTGTTCATACAAATGTAACTAAGTATATATGGAATATTTGAAGTAGTTTAAGCCACAAAAGGAAGCCTAGCATAGATTTTTCCCAGGCCACAAAATAATCCTTCTTTGGAAGGTTTTCACATTTCTATAATATAAACTGTTGAGACAAACATATATAAAAAAAATTTAATCATAAAAGATAGCATGAAAAATATTAAAACATTCCTTATATCAGAATTATGAGATACAGTCAAGTGATAACTCTGGGTAATAGGAGCTTTTAAATATGCAAGGAAGTTTCTTTTTTAATCTATTTTCCACATTGGAGATTTAAGACAGGATTAACGCAAGAATTTAAACAAGGAGATGACAAAGATGGAGGAGCAAGTTTATAAAATAAAAAGCATGAGACAGTGAGGGAAGCATAGTTAATAACAGCAGCTGTTAGCTGGGCTCCTGCTTTGAAGACACCAGGCAAAGCCTATGACCAAGGATCAATGAGGAGACCTAGTGACAAACACACTCGGAAAACCTAAATCAGGAACACTCCTGAATCAGATATATGAGTCCAAGAAAAGCCATAAAATCATGAGCATGTGATGTTTGTTGTAGTAAGATAAGACATTCTGTTAGAGTTCAGGGCATATATTCATTAATGTGAAAATTGAGACAATATGGTGAACAATCTTATGGTGCATTACTTCTACATGCCACAGGTATTGCTGGATCCACTTGTGTGGTCACCAGGCAAATAGGGATCAATTAATTTTTACAGATAAGATCAAATTTCTTTTGAGATCAGAGATGGGACTTCACTATGACTATTTCTGGAAAGATAAAAACAATTATTTACAATGACCTAGAAGGTTGAGGTGGGAATGGTGGTAAAAAGTATACATTATTTCATTATATTTTAAGTGCCTTTATATCCAGAGACTCTTCTGAAACTGCCTCACGTCTACCCATATAAAACACCCACTTATGTTTCCAGGAATCTGTGGGACTCTACAGATCTGAGACCCCAGAATCCTTGCCTTGAGTTATCATGAATTCATTCTGATAATCAGAGTACTTTTGTCCCCTTGGATGTGGAGCCCTTGGGAGGTAACCATAACAGTGCCTCTCTCTGTTGGTAAATATACAGTTCTCTTGCTGTGGGACAGTGAGTGTGTTGTGAAAATGAATCCTGATGACATGCTGAGCTCAGATTTCCAATTCCAGGACTCAATGTCTGAGAAGGAAAGTTCTGGTGTCTTTGCTGTTTGTCTGGGTAATCTGAAAAGGCAGTATTAGGTAATCCCATGCAGGAAATGTACAAGATGGTATAGAAGTATAGATGTATAGAAGTATGAATTAAGATTAATTCTTTTTAACAAGGCTTACCTATGAGGACATGACTAGAAATCAGAGATGAAAACAATAGCCTGTACCAATGGGCCCAAGGAGGTATGTACTACAACCAGGATGAGACTCAAGGCAACTGTCTCCAGGGAACAGCAGCAATTACAAAAGGCAACTATGGCTGCTGCTGACAGAAAGAGCTGTTTCCAGCTTCTGTCAGTGCAAAGCACTGATATGCCAAGAGAGAAAGAGCTGTAGGTCATTGAGAGCAAGGCAACCTTGATGACCAATGCCATTTTTTTTATGCTCCACATCCAGACTTTGACCTAGAAGACCTATTTCGCAACCATAATTATCCTGAATGATCAAAGTAATGTGAACATTTTGAAACTTAAGAAATAACCAAATGTCTCTAACCTTTAATTAAAATAAGGTTCTTGAGTATTTCAGGCTACACTCTTTCAAATGTCCCTTTTACTCTGAGACAAAATTATCTATCAAGATACATATAAATATGTGATCATAAAAGTAAAAGTATATGATCACAGATTCTAATGCTTCAAGCCATGCTTGTTCTGAAGAAGTGTTCTGAAATTCATTAAAGAGATTTAAATTTTATTTTATTTAATAATTCAACAGGGATCATCTCTCTCTCTCACACACACACACACACACACATATATGCGAAGCAAGCTGACCAAGATGCAGATTTACAGGACTGTTGTAACCTGGCTGTACTGTGTCGGGGGTGGAAAAATATATTCAAGACTGTGAAAACCTGGGTTTCACACATCTCAATAGTTCTGTCCCTGTTCTTTGGAACTAACCTGGTCTCTAGGAACACAGGGTATTACAGTGTTGTCTACTTATGAGGCTTATTGGCCATCCCTGCCCACTCTTAAGCACCTGGTGTCCAGAGATAAGGTATCCTCAGGTGAAATTTACAAGGCCATTTGCTAAAGAGAGAGGGTGCAGCTACACTGTGCTCTTCTCATCCACTCCTGCATTTCACTTTCCAAGGAAAGACAATCATACCTCCTTGGACTAGCCAAGGAACAAGTGCTGATGATATGTCCTCCTGAGATATGTCCTAAGTGAGGAGGAACTTCCTCTTTGCTCAGTTCAATATATTCTTTGCTTGGTGTACAACCCGTTTCTTCTGGTCATTTATACTTACAGAACACTGAAGACAGTAGCTAAACATTTAGGGGGTGACACCTGTCTAGGGGGTGGTGATGTGTCCCTCTCTTTGCTCAGTTTGTATGCCCTTGAATTCCTTTGCTTGGTTTGTGTGGCCTTATCTTAGAAGCAGGTAAAGGAGTACTATGGGGAGATAGGATCAGCCTCACCCTTGGGTGGGACCTTAGAAAATACAAGGCAAGTTAATACTCAGAACCATGCGGATACAGGGAGAACATACACCTGACCTATCTGAAATGTGAGTGCTGTAAATGCCTGGTCACTGGTGACAAAAATAAAGGAACGGCATACAAAATCCATAATGAGAATAGGCAGGGGGAGTGTGGGGCTTCAGCAATTCCAGTGGAAAGGACAAGTGTGTGAGGCCATGGCCCAGTAAAGGCCTAAGGACATGTCATGGAGGTGGCCTAGAGCAGGCTCTGTTTAGCTAAGAAAACCTTGTGAGCACAGAATGTCTGGTCTATTTTAAAGGTCTGGCCAAATCTAGATCTGGTCAGCTCCCAGAGTGTGATCAAATGGAACTAAACAGGCAGCTTTAACAATAAAAGACATAGAAGAATGCTGATGTTAGAGGCCAGAGAACCTCCAACTGTGTCTCTTCACTCTTCAGTCCAGCCCCTTGCTCTACCAAGAGTTCAAACCAATATTCCATACTGTGTCTGTTTAGGAATTGCTGAGGGTGATGTATGAAGAAACTGGAGAGCAGATAGAATATACGAGTTTTGTCAGAAGCACATAGTGGTGAATGTTCCAGGAGACAATTGATGAGCCTTGGATGGTGAAACTTTATGGCCGCATATATGATGGGGCCCATCCTAATAAATATGTTTATAGCATGTAGACCAATAGTGTTTTAATAAAATTCATTTAAACAACAAGTACATTATGTACAAAAAGCTGACTTCAAGTTCCCTAAGTAATGAAATGGACATGAGATGTGAGACTAAAACAAAACTCACATGAATAACTAGAGATTATAATGGAAAGTGTCACACATCATAGTCAATGATGCCTATCATTTTCCTAAATTATGATGATGTTTGACCTTTGAAATTATATGGTTATGTCATGGTCACTCAACTTGTATGTCTTTTGCCAGTGTCTGAAATTTGACTATTTGTACCAGCAAATTGAGTTCTTGTGCATGAAATCTTACTTTCTGGTAGGTTAAACCATTGGTCATACAGGCAGCCTTGCCTTGTGGATAAACATGGATAGTTTGATGTCCACTCATTCATAGACAAAGCACAAGTGTTTGTATTCTTAGATATACATAACCAATTGTCTTTACCCCATCTCAGTCCTACATAGTGTCAGCATATGAGAAGTAACTCTGAAATGAATTCTTGGAGAGCAGGAAAGATCCGCAAAGACTTTATTTTTCACTTATGTCTGGTTCTTCTATGATGGTGAAGTGCTATTCTCACCTTCTGAACAGGTTCATCTTCTGAGAAACGCTGGCGATGACGTTACCATCACTGTTGAGTATCTCAGGGAAGCACCCTCATTTCTGAAGCTCCCATTAGGTAAGTGGGAAGGAGAGAGACTTTTAGGGTTCCCACATTTTATCCACATATCTTGGCACAGTAATATAAATTATTTCCCAGGCATATGTTTGGAGAGAAGACTGATTCCGACAGAGGAGCACCACAGAGCCTAAGGTACTCCAGACATAATAATCAGAAGGAACTCTGTGTCTTCCTTCATATGAACTCCCTGCCATTGTGTGTGTGTGCGCGCACACGCACACACACACACACACACACACACACACACACACACACACACTACACCCAGGTGAGTGTCTTTTACCTCTTGAATGGGCCTAACTGTATGTTCTGAGTGTGCTTTTGTACTGTGATTGAAAGTGAGTAGGATGGTTACAACCTGACCCAATGGACAGCAGGGACAACATAGACAACAAGACACTTGCACAGCTTTCCCTGTCCATCAGAGGTCAGTAACATTTCTGGATAAAGAGAGATGGTGAGTGATTGGTGGCTGCTTACACTGGTATAATAGGAGTAGAACTGACAGCCACAAGAATTTCAGCATTTGTTTCTTAAAAAGGAAAGGTCACAATGGTTCTGAAGCTGCAGTTATCCTCAAAAGAGCTCTTGAAACCCAAGAACCTTAAATTAATTTTTGTTCACAGGCTTGACTGGAATCTGAGGGTTTGGCCCATGCTTTCAGTTATCTTGAAACTCCCGTGAGCCCTATGCAGAGCTTCACTACTGTGACTAGACCCATCCTGAACTCCTGTGAGGCCCCTTGCTTAGGGCCTATGCAGAGCTCAGCCATGTGGCTAGACCTACCTTGAACTCCTTGAGTCCCATTGCTCATGGGCAATGTAGAGCTCCAGAGATAGATGGTGAATTCTCTTTTAAATCTATAAATGTTCATTATCTTTTTATTTGGTTCTTTACAACCTAAAACAGTTAAATTTTAGTATCTATAAAAGTGAAACACAGAGGCCATGATCATTCCATAAATCCATGCAAAATGGCTTCTGGTGAACATACATCACTGAAGTAATGCTGCTTCTGCCTAAGTAGATTTTGTTGGGTTTCTTGTTTGTCTGAAGCAACGTCTGTCCCACAGAGTGATTGCTGCTGTAGAAAAATATAACAACAGTAAAGAAAATGTTCATTTCAACATTTCTTAAATTGATATTAATGGGAAAATGAATACCCAGTGAGGCTGAGTGAACAGACTTGTGTATTTTTTTTCATAGTCTCAGATGCTTGATGTTTTTATATAGATAGACTTTGCATATTGTAGTATTTTATTGTGTTATACACCATAACCATTGATTAAATCTCTTGATGTTCTACTGATCAAAGGAAGTCCTTCACAAGCTAGCACATTAACCCCATTCCCCTCCCCTAGCCACTAAAAGTCATTGCTTTCTGCCTCTGTGAATTTGCCTTTTCTGGAAATGTGTATCAAGTATTCATACAATTTGTGACCTTGGCTTGATATTCTCCCCCACTTACCATGATGCCTTCAAAGTTCATTGGTGAGGTAGCATGCATCTATTACAGCTGCATAACTCTGCTTTATATGGTTGTAGAGCGTTGCTCTTTCTACTCTTTAGCTAATGAACACTTGTTTCTATTTCTGGGCTGTTATGAATTGTGCTACTGGGAACATTCATCAACAGGCTTTGTTTGGACAACTTTGTTAAATCTCTACCTAGAGAAGAGGATTCTGGGCCCTGCAATAATGCCATGTTTATATTAGAGCATAATCCAGAATGCTTCCCTCTGTGGCTCTGCTGCTTTGTGTCTAGTCGAAGTAGCCATAGGACTTTTGGCGGATTATAGTTCAGTTCATGAAGAAGTTTTACAACTATTAATTGTATATATTTTCCTTTGTTTGTTAGAACAACTCTTTATGTAATTAATAATTGCTAATACTGGGTTGGGATGATAGCTTAGTCAATAGATAGCTTAGTCAATAGAGTGCTTGTCTTGAAAACATCTTCTAGGACCTACATAAAAATAGTCAGGTGTTAAGAGACACAGTTATGATCTCAATTCAGGAGAAGCAGAGAAGCTGGGATTTCTGGGCCTACCTAGCCTACTTAGTAGGCATCAAGCCAACGAGAGGCCCCTATTTAAAACACAAGATCCTTGTGTCCTTGAGGAAGGACAGATGAAGTTGTCTTCTGACTTCAATATGCATGTACCTCTCCACAAGCATGTACCTGCTCACAAATGAACATGTCCCCCTACACACACACACACACACACACACACACACACACACACACACACACAATTACTAACACTAACCAGCTATTTAAAGTGTATATTCTGGTAGTAAACAAAACAATATACGATCTATTTAAATTTTTCCTTGGAGATACAGTAGAATAGCTAATAGTCACTGAGAAATTAATTAGTAGGAATCCAATGTCTACAAAAGACTAGAAATTTTAAATTTCTTCACTTACTACCCATTGCTTCTTCAGGCATGTGTTTATGGTGGCATTTATCATGTGTCACTCAGACCAACAGCATAACCTGGGGGACTTTTGGGGTATACAGGTAGTTCAAAATGTTTTCATCTCTCTTGAAAATAGTGACAAGTTGATTCTGGAGATAAATGAAAGGCTTTGGGAAACATTGCATGATTGCATGGATTATCCTTAAAGTGCACATGGAAGTGCTAAAGAAAAATAAAGCATGCTATGTGCTATTGCTCTATAATGGAAAGTAACAAAAGTCTGGGCTGGGTTAGATTCTACCAGCAATAACTGTATGTATCTGAGGTAGTAAATGGTCAAAGAAATGCACACTTGACAATACTATTGATTTAAATAAAGGAAAAAAGATCTTGTGTCTCCCAGCAAATGTAGGAATATGTTGAAGTGTTTTACAGTACTTGCTCTACCAGATATGACAGTGGTAGGGAAGGGGCACTGACTTGCTGGGATATACATGTTGGGAGGTGCAGAGGTAGACTGGAGATGAGCAGTAAGCCTCAGAGCCTTTTTGTCACTAGGCACCTTGTCCATGTGCATTGAGGAAGGTTGACAGTTTACTATGGTCCTAGAAACAAAATGACATGATCAATTACTGACATGCAGGATAGTGTACACCCAGTTCTTGGTTTCCTTCCCACTGTCTTTTCTTGAGGTGGCTGATAAGGAGAGGACCTGCCTTCCTGTTTAATTCTCTTGATAGCATTACATTCTCACCATGATTTGCAGCTAGTTAGTAATAAGTCTGCCACTGTGCTGTCCTGGCACTTCTGTTTGCTTTCTAAGAACTCAGAAGGCCTAATCTCAGGTCCCTTTCTTTGCTCCTGGATTCTAGAGGGATTCTCATTTGCTGCCAGATGTTCAGTCTCTCTGGGAGTCTGCTCATTAGGCACTGATGCTCAAGCATCTGTCTTTATGAGATGTCACCACAAAAATGGAAGAACTGATACACAGGATCTGCCTAGACTTATTGTCTGTGCAGAAAATAATGTGGCTGGAGGTAGTCACAGTATACTTATAGTTGCCCTCAGTACCTTGAATGAATGGCCTGAAGCCTTTGAAATGACCCCAAGCTTCCCTTAACAATTCTTAATGAAACCACAAGTTTAACTTGATTGTTGAACTTGTGTGAAAGCTGGTTGCAAGGTTGTTCTTAAAGGGAGTTTGGAGTATTGGGCACCTATTGTCTCTGGACTGAGTCAAATGTGCTGTGAGTTAGCCTTTACATGTTAGCCCTGGGAAAACCTTTTTGAGTCAGATCATCTCCCATAACAGTGGGACACTTAGTTGCAAAAAGACACAGTAGGAAAATCTATCAGTCAACTAATCTGTAAAATCTAATGTTACAAATGATACACATGCCACATTTATTGTTTGCTTTTTATACAAGCAAATCCATTGCATTTGTAAACAGTACACTAATGAATTTTAATTTGGATCTTCATAGATGATTGTGATGGTGGTAGTGATAGTGTGACTGATGCAGGGTTATTCCTTCTTTGCTTTCATTGTCTACATTCAACTGTTTGTTTACAGTAATGAGAGACCCAAAGGTCATCCACCAATCACAAACTGAGGAATTATGTGTCATAATAGTAGAATGGGATGAGATACTGTAAGGGTACATGGTCCTATTGTAGAGATAGCCCTTCTCTGCATCCTGGTTATGTGTTATGACATGATAGGCAGGTGATTGCACTAGGAGCATTGATGGGCAGACCAGTTTCTAGGAAAGGAAGGGAAACCTCTGGCTAATAGATCAGAGAGTTATCCCCAACTTCAGCTCTACATCCCTGAGAGGGACCTAGCAATGGACTTATGGCTCTAGTTGTGTGCTTAGCTATCTTTCAGTCATATAGTCACACATGATGTAGATGACTACATCTGGAATGAATGCCTCTCATTTTGTTTCAGGCTCTCCAGGGCCATCCAGTGACCACAGCAGCAGAGCCTCATCACCTCTCTTTGACAGTGGCCTGCACCTGAATGGACACTGCAGCCACACAGTAAGCACGTGCAATCCCCTGACCTCATAATTTGGGAACCTCAGTCCCAAGGGCTCTGGGTGGAAGGGGAAACTGGTCATGATCCAGGAGAGGCACATGCAGATGTTCTGGAAGAAACAATGAGAATAGGAATCTCAGTTCTACTGAAATTTACTCCCATGTGGATTCTTCGTTCTTATACCCACTAAGGCACCTTAAGCCAGTAATTCATCTTTGCATGGAAAGCAACACTAGTCTTCATTTTGAGGTAGAATGCTTCTGGGTGTAGACAGATGTTCTCTATCTTGCCTGGCCCCTGCAGTCCCAAAGCATTTATATAATAATCGTGCAGAAGCTTAGTGATAATTACAAACTGTTTGGTCTATGGCTTAGGCTGTTACTAGCTAGCTCTTACATCTTAAATTAACCCATTTCTACTAATCTTTGTATTGCCACATGGCTGGTAGCTTACTAGTACAGTTACTTGTTTCTTGGGTGACCTGATTACTGGCCCCAGACTCCTGTATCTCTCTTGGATTTCCCTACTGGCTATAAACTGTCTTGCCATAGGCCAAAACAGTTTCTTTAATTAACCAATGGTAGCAACATATATTCACAGAATACAGAAAGACCATCCCACAGTAAATGAGTTTCAGGCAACCTTACCAATAAGATCTTACATTGTTTTTAGGAGATTTCCAGAAGACTCACATGAAAGTGAAACAATGAAAATTTATTCTCAAATTCATAAAAAATGTCAAGGAAGCATGAGCACTGTATATCTTGTGCCTCACCTTTCCTGATTGCAACCACCAGTGCCTACTACTCTGGGTCTGCCTTCTAATGCTGGGATCAGCCTCCCTCTGGGTATGTGGGCTTATTATCCAGAAACCGTAGTGTAGAAGTAGAGTCTTAGCATCCAACAACTGATTTTAAAGTATATTTTATATTAGATTTTTTTTCCTGCCCTCACATTCAGGTAGGACTCAGAGGAAAAGATCTATGTTTGTTCATATAATTATATAGTATTATAATTTCTTGCTTTAACAATTTAAATATTGTTTTATGTTTTAAAATTTGGCTTCCATAACTAACAAAGAATAAGCTACATACTCACAAGTCACATCTCCCAGTATTGGTCCCATAGACAAACAGCATCCTAATTTTCACAGCTATCACCTGATGTTAAACAGTAGGTCTGAGCCAACCACAACAACACACCTGTTGTCTCACCTACTCAGGAAGCAGAGGCAGAATATCAACTGACCTTGTGAGTTTCAAGCCAGTCTGGGAAACATATGGACAGTCAATTGAGACAAGTCAGCAGAGAAGCAAATGGCTCTAGTGACTGTTATCCTGTGTTACCCTAGAAACAGGAGTCATTGATGAACTGGGACACTCACAGAGTCAGTTCTGTATTTCCATCACAATGAAGAGCCATTTATGTGTTCTCATAGTAGGAAATCCATTACTAGTCACAGAACACTTGCACTGTGGACTATACTTTGGTGCTTGTAAACTTTGCTCTGTGACAAAGGACCTGAGATGGACAACTTAGTCCTGATTCCTGCAAGTTACACCTGAAGGCAGAGAAGATACCCAGCTGGGAATATGCTCTCTGTATGAGAATATATGATCAATGCCCATTTGGAGACATCAGATCAAAGAGCAGGGAAGAAGTGAGCTATGGCTGACAGTGTCTTGATTATTACATTCAACAAGATAATAAAACAAGGATGTGAATAATTACTGTTGTAAAATTTACCATAACATAGTCACTAAAGCTGAGGAAAAAAATGACAAGATTGGCAGAGTGTTGGCATACCTCTTCCCTGAAATGAAGCAGGGAATCTCTGTTTTCAAAATAAAAAAATACGTAAGAACTACTATGAACAGTTCTTAAAGGGGGCTGTGGTGCTTCAGTCAAAATAACCCATCATTTCCAACATCAAGTAGTTACTTTAAATTACATCCTGACAGCAATCTTCATTACCTGGTTATTAAAAAGTGCTTCCTTTGGGGGAAAAATAGTTCCTTCTAAACTGGGAAAGTCAGTACAAACTTTTAAGTTTAGCTAGTGCTCATCTCTTACTCTTATATCTCTGCATCCTGAAAACTATTTGTCAACTCCAAGAAGAAAAGATTTGGCTTGCAGTTTCAAAGGAATTTTAGCCCATCATGATGGGAAAGGCATAGAGGAGTTTGTGGTAGCTGAGCATGTGATGGAAGCTCCTTACACTATAACAGAACAAGAAGCAGAGACTGTAGGCCAGAGCCTGGAATGCAACCTCCAAAGCCCTTGTTAATGACCCTCTTATCAAGTAAGACTCTATCTCCTAAAGATTCCAGATTCTTCATAATAGCCCACAGGCTAGGGACTCAACATTTAAAGTAGGAGCCTTTAGGAGACATTTTCTATCCAACCTACAGCATCAATTCACATTTAAATTAACTGTAAATTTTATTTAAGGCCCATATTTTAATAAGGTAGGGATCATTTCCAAAATCTGTGATGTTTGGAGAAGTAGAATATAGATGTCCAGATAAATCTGCTGAGCAGAAGGTACATTCTGGCCGCCCTTTCATGGCCGTTCTCTGCATTTTGAGTGTCCTCCAGGCATCAGAAGTGGTGGCAGCTCCCTTTAACTCCCAGAGCTTCCTGTTTTCTCATCTCTGTTGTGAATACATGGGTACAATTATGTTTGAATTGATTCCAATTCCTCCAGCTGTTAAAATCACCTTCAGTACCACTCTCCAGCTTGCTTCCTGTTCTGGATGATTTTACCCAGATAATAATGGGTACTGGGATGGTTAGGAGTACGTGTGTTGAGGTGGAGGTGGGGGTACCTGACATGGTAATTCAGAATGAAATTGTACTTCTTGACTCAGAATACCCTGGCCTATCTATTCTTTGTTCAATTGCGCCTCTCAAGAAGAAAAAAATCACAAGCTCACTGTTCACAGGAATGCAGGGAGGAGCATTCAGACTTCCCTGCCCTCTCCTTACTCCTGCACATGAATAGAGGAAGAGGAGGGATCCTACCCTGTACTGGAGGCTTATGCTTGGTGTCTGTTTTTCAGCATAGGTGCCCTGAAGTACTGTTTGCTAACTCAGCAACCTGCTATTATCCAGGACAGCTTAGAGTCTTCACATTGTTCTTTTGCAGAGCTGCCATGGCAGGAGTGGGTAGCTTCTGTGCCAAGTAGTTTTCTGTGCTAGCCCATGTAAAGTAACCCTTCATGGAGACTGGGAGAAGTGCCCATCTTGGAGAGGCCTAAGCTATGAGGAAAGCTGCTCAGGGCTAATATCTAGGAACAAAAGTCTAAATGGTAAAAAACTTGAGTTCATTTCATAAGGACCCCATATAAAAGAGAATGTGAATGTTCATAATTACATAAACAGAATGTACCTTAAATGCTGGTTCTCTGTCATGAAGTGTGAATCGTGGCAAGCACTCTGCTAGTTGCCACTGAAGAGCTGCTGTGGATTTGTCTTGGGTTTATGAAAGTGCCTGCCCAGTATAAAGGAATAAAGCTTATTTTATACACTGCATTTAAAAGTGGGCTTCAGTTACCTTTTATTGCTTAGATATGAAGCATTCCTCAAAATGTTATATGTTAAAGGAAAGTCTCCAGATGCTGGATCCAGTCAATCAAAAGTGGTTTGATTATTACTTGATAAATGAATTAGCCTGCTGGTTGATTTAAAATTTGAAGGTATTATTGGGAAGTGGTAGAAGCCATAAGGTGAAGCCAGGTTGAAAGTGGTAGCCATCACTTTGAAGGCTGTATCTTTTCCTGACCCCTTCCTGTTGCACATTCAGCTTCCAGGATGCCCTGAGGTCAGCTGCTTTCTCCCATATTCTGGTTTGAATGTGAAATAACCCTGACAAGCTTAGTATTTAAATACTTGGTCCCCAGATGGTGGCATTGTCTGGGGCAATTGTGGAACCCTTTTTTTACATAGCTGGCAGACACAGGTCTGTTGAATTCTAGCCAGGAAACTGCTAGACACAAGGGCCTACTGCTCCAGTGGTAAACTGTAGCTGCCATCATGCTTCCCCCACCATTGTGGACTGTGAACCAACACAAACCTGCCCTCCTTTAAGCAGTCAGGTGTTATTCACAGTTATGAGGAAAGTGACTGATATATAAAACCACAGTCTTTCACTGTAGTATCTCAGGCCTCTGTCAGGCCCACAGCAGTGGAGTCACCCATGAACCATAAGCTCTGAAATAGCCAACACAAATTATTCCTTCTTTTTCCTGAGTGTTTTATCACAACAACAAAACGGTTGACACACCTCCCAGCTGTGTGTAAGAATTTTTTGTGCCTCCTTATCTTCTGCAGCAGAGCATAATAAGAATTTACTAAGGCAGGTAGTGATGGCATCAAATCCACCATTCACAGCATGTTTCCACTTCAACATGGTTTACAGTTTAAACTCCTTGAAATACCTCTGAGGATCTGGAAACAAAACAACTCTCTGCCTTTATTAAGATCTTGACTTTGCAGTAGTCATTCTATTCTGTTTTTCTTCAGCTTTGGCTGCAGACTGCAGGTATAGTGACTCTAGATACTATTGGGGCCTAGAATCCCTCCTTCCAGGCTGTCCCCCCACTAGAGTCAAGGGGATAGGCAGAGCCAGGTATCCAAAAAGCCAGGCATGAGAAGGGCCAAGTGTGCAATGAGCCAATGTTGATAGAGTAAGGTCTAACAAGCCAAGTGTGTACAGGGACAGGTGTATATCATGCTTGGTGTCCACAGGAAAGAGTATGTACAGAGCTAGGGCTGACAGGGAAGGAATCCTGACAGCTGTCTCTTCTGTGTCAGTAAATGTTTTTGAAGATTTTCTAATCTAGTAGAACAAGGTTGTCCTTACTCTTCAATTTTTTATCATCCATTATTCTTTCTTTGTCAAATGCTATAGCCCAGAAAATTAGAAGTGGACATAGCTAGAGTGGCCTGTGCACACATGAAGCAAAGGAAGAGCACAATCTGCCTATAATGCAATAGGTGTCTTCTCTATTGCTTGCTGTGGGTTTCCTAGCCAGACTTCAGACATTGTCACCTGTAATCTTGCACAGATATAAGATATATCAACAGTTGTGACTTCTCACAAAAACAATCTTTTAAAAATACTTTTCAGATATTTATGACAGTTCCATCTAAGGAGAGTCGACCAAGTCTCTGTGGGAACTGCACCAACCATGCACATGAATAGTGTCTTACGGCTTTCACTTTCAATCAGAGCTTTTCTGGGGTCATCAGTTTTTCTATGCTCTGGTCAAATATTGCTCTTTTTATTATGTTTGTGTAGTTTTGTTCTCTAAAATCACATTACCAAGGACTCACAGCCCCCGCAGGATTTGTGGAGATGGAAATTGCAAGCCGAGACCCACAGGCAGGTTTTGTCTGCTGAGCAGCCATTATTATTTTAAATTGAACATGAAGTAGCCACACACCCAGAGACAGACTCTTGTCCTAGGTTTATTGATTATTTATTGATCAAAGCATTCTTTAAAAACTGAAATGATTCTGTAGTTATGTACAAACAACATTGAGATATAGCAACACTCTATAATGAGCTTCATGTACAAAATACACACACCACACCAAAAGCTATGTTGGGGCATTTTATGTCCAAACTGACACTTTACATGTTGTCTTCTTGGTAATCGCTACTGAGCGATGAATTTTTGTTGCCTTTTATATGAGAATATAATTCACGCCTTAGCAAGTCCTCAGCTTTTCTAGTGCTTTTTAAAACTCATTTCATAGAAATAAACATTATACAAAGAAATTATGGAGCTTCACCTGTGAGCATTGAGTTTTGTTGTTGTTGATTTGTTTTGGGGTTTTTTTTTCAACATCTGAGCATGTCAGGAAGTCACAAACTATGCTCAGATGAAGGGCAGGACATGAGTTACTGGCAAGGTACTGTCATCTCGCTCTACCTGATTGCTAAGGCTTTACCAGCTAGACCTCAGGCAATATCATTTGATGCTCATCTCTAAGAGGACATTATTTTAAAAATTGTTAAGCATTGCATTTTATTTCAATAATTAGAAAGTTGAGTTAAAATTTGTTTACAAAATTATGTTAATGCTATGCTAAAGGATGTGTATAGAACTCACAAACATTGGAAGTTGGAGACAAACTTTTTTCTTGTAACAGAGCAAGGTATAAAAGGAATAGAGAATCCCACCTGGAGTGATAATTGTACCAAGGTAGCATTCCATGATGCTGAGCAAAACTGGAGTGCCATGGTAACCTAGATACTAAAAGCAGAGTCCAGGGTCATATTCAATACCAATAAAGTGAATTTTATTGAAACTGGACTGGGATTTCATCTTTGAGATACTGCTTATATGATTTATATGCACAGTAAAGATTTTAAGTCAATATGCTAAATGTTGTCAGACAGAAACATGCAAATCTAAATGGCCAGTGCAGGCTTCCTGTGTAGCATAATTCTCAGACAAGAAAATTCCAAATAACATGAGACAGCAGGGGGAAAAACGTAAGCTATATAAAGCAAGGCCCTTGCTTTTAAGCAGAAAGAGCCTAGTGGTTGAAAACTGCCAGCCCTGGCAGCAAGGCAGGTCACAGGAAAGCACCCCTCTAGGGATCTGTGTTAAGACAATGGTAAAGAAACAATGCTCTATTCTGTTGACTTCAAAAGCAAATGGACAGGTACAGATTTCTGGCTTAGCTGGACTCCATATGACAAAGCAGAAATAACCTACCAAGTTACAAGGAAAAAAAAAAAAAACAGGAGAGCCATGGTCTCCATTATCTAGCAGAATCCTCACAAATGCACAGGGAAAAGGTTGCTTAAAGACAAAAGGTTCCCTTAGGGAAGGGAACCAAGGGGTCATAGACAAACACAGATGATGGCTGTTAAATTGGCTGACTCTGAGGTTCCCCTGTCCTTGGAGTGAAAGTACAGTTGACTCTCTGGACATCCAGCTGAGTATGCAGAGAAGTGACACATTAGTCACTTATCTATTATCTTTCTCATCACAATAGCTGAATGCCTCAGGAGTCCTTGTCACAGCTTCTGATGTGATGTCTTAGTGTCAGCATTCCCCTCCCTGGTAAATAAATGTGTCTTAACTGCTTATAGAAGCCACTGTCTCTGTATGCAAGACACACCTTTGCCAACAAGAAGGCAGGTTCAGAGTACTATCTCATCTAGTATTTAGTGGCTGGTTTGGCCTGATGCAGTTAGACATGATACTTGTAGAAATCATAAAACAATCATAACTATTAACATAGCTTTCAGTCCACCGGTTTGTTGGGGTGAGAATAAAGTCTAAAATATGTGCTAAAAAGAAAAGCACATTTTTAACAGTTACTATGCTTGTTAGTCCATTCTTCTTTTCACCAACAAAACCTGTTTCCTGTTTCATGAATAATTATCAGAGCATGGTAGCTGATTAAGAATGCAGAACAGGAAGTCTGGCAGACCCCCTCTGGTGTGTGACCCTTTGGGATACAATGCAAGCACGCAAATCCAATTGTCCCTTTATAATTACTGTGTCACATCTGCTGTGTCTGGTATTTGTGTATTTATTCTGGTCATCATTTTTTAATAAGGTGTTTTATGCTATTAAGTTATCTGCAAGATGGGAAGGATTGGAAAGATACATCTGTCTGCTGAGTGTAGCTGGCCCCAAAGGCCATTCAGAGTGTGGTCTTCTGGAGAGTGCCCACTCTGCTCACATGTCTCCTCATTAGGTTCCTCAAGTTTTGGAGATTCCTTGCTGCGTAATAGCAGTGCCCAAGAGTGAGCTTCCAAAAATTTGGTATCATTTCAGTCTAGGAAACCTCCCATCCCCAAGTTCTATCCTACGTAGGAGACCACATACATGTGTGCACAGCCCAGAGAAATTAGACTTTTTCTACAAGCTCACAGACTGCCTTCCTATTAGAAGAGTACTTGTC
This sequence comes from Sigmodon hispidus, assembly GCA_004025045.1. Taxonomy (NCBI): domain Eukaryota; kingdom Metazoa; phylum Chordata; class Mammalia; order Rodentia; family Cricetidae; genus Sigmodon; species Sigmodon hispidus. The sequence continues at coordinate 2,698 of PVIH01022704.1, read as the reverse complement.
TGCTCTCCACAATCCTAAGGGTATAATCTCTTCTGCCTCAGGTCCAGGCAACTGGACCAAGTAACTTCACCAAAACCAGACCTGAATGATGAGGTTCCTGGCTCTGGCTCAGGTGTGACTCTCAAGGCAGATCTTTATCTGAGCAATGGAAAAGCCATATTTATATTACTTGGCACAGATTATGGGCAAAGTTGATGACAATGAACACTCTCTCAAGAAAGGAGATGGTGAAAAGACAATGTCCCCATTCCATAATGATTCTAAAAAGGGCAGGCATACATGGCCAGATTCTGGATTAGAGTGTGTCCCACCCTTAAGAGTCCTGCTCTCTGGCGTCTGCCTGGCCCTGACTCCCTTAGCTAAGTGACTTTTCTGACTTCCTACTCTTTCTCAGTGTAGGGACTTGATTATTGTGCTGTTTATTCTGTTTGTAGCAGATGCCATGATTCTTTTAAAACTTGTATTATAAAGGCATTTTTATGAGTCAACTTTTACCAGTTTCATCAAAGTTTTGTCACAGTTCCTTCAGAGGTGTCTGTTGTCTGAGGCTGAAAGCCATGATCTTTAGGATATCCAAAGCCTGAAAATTAAATGGAAAGAGCTGTAGTCACCCTGTTAGGGACTATGTCCCTCTAAGGTCAAGAAGAAGTATGACTTTACATCTTTCTGAATGTCTAACAAAGAAACTCAAGACCCACAATGCCTGACATTAGTCTAAAAATATATCTTATAACTGGGATTCATTTGCCATTAGTAGAAGCAATTCCGTTTTTGCCCACATTACTGGGTCTCTGACATCTATCAACTCAGCTTTTTTTGAACTATTTTCTCCTAAGGTTCCACATTTTTAAGTTAAGATATGTCATAAAATCTGAGGTTCTCTTCCAAATGCAATTTTCTCTGCCCTCTCTTTTAGCTTTCTTCTCTTTTCTGTAAAAATATTGTTTAAAACATATTTTAAAAGTTTTTATTTTCAAATATGAATGCTGTTTTTTGTCTGGATCTCTGAGAAGTTATCATGTATGCTTTCATCAGTTGAAGGGGGCTAATCTGAGTTTTGTGGGATGGGTACCTCAGTTGTAGGCCTCTCCAGAGAATAGTATTCTCACTGGTCCTGTGTTGACTGAATATTGCTTATTTTCCACAGGCTCCATCATCACCTTCCTCACCCATAGCTAATGAACCAAAGTATGAGAAGCGTTGGCTAGATACTTTGTCGGTCCCTTTGTCCATGGCTCGGATCTCCAGGTACAAAGCTGGGACAGAAAAGCTCAGGTATGTGACCAATGTTGAAAGTAGGAAAAACAGGAGGACCTGGTGCTGGATAGAAAGGCATTGTGGGAAATCCTGGCAAACTCACACTGTGCCAAGTCCATCCACTGCTTCAGTGTCCTGACAGCACAGTTGGCAAACACAGGCACTGCCTCTATAGGTTAGCATTTGAGGAAGTACTGAAGGCCAAGAAGAAAGAAATATAGAAGCAATTGGAGTGAATGATCTTTATTTTTTTTTTTTATAAATAGGTACTGTTCACCTTTCTAGCAAGAACAATTGTCAGTGCTTAGAAAATCGTGCAAGAAGATGAAATTCTGTCTTCAATTTAAGTAGCAACAGAATATGTTCAATTACGAAAAAATGTATAGTTTTCCAAATTACAAATAGATATTGAAAATTCATTTAAACTTGATGATCTTCATTTTCTTCATTAATTAAGTAAGAGGCTTAGGCCAGCTCCTGTGTTCGATAAATGCTATTTGTTTGGAAGCCCTGTTAATTATGTAGTTTAAAGATGTATCTGGGAAGGCTCATGTACTCTTCTGGGTAGGCTTAGAGGCCTATGCTCCTTGCTTGAGTTTTGAGAAAAGCCAGACACAAGGAACAGTGATCTGCCTACCAGCTACATTAGCAAAGTCATAGCATAATTATCTTGTAGTAAATTGAAACTTGTGTGCCATGATGTGTATGTGTGGCTTTACTCTTTTATATGTGGTGTAAAGACAGTGTGTATGTAAAGTTGCACTGTGATGAGTGGTGTGAGCATGTATGTGTTGTAGTAGGTTCCCCCCCTCCCCCATCCATTTTGGGTCCAGGAGGTTTGCGACCTGGCGCATATCTTATGCCCATTACTAGCTAGCTCTTTCATCTTAATTCAACCAATTTCTATTAATTTGCTCACCACGTGGCTTCCAGCCCGTGGCTAGCCGGTACCTCTACATGTCTGTTCCTCTTGGGGGTCCAATGCAGAGTGAGTTAACTCCACTCTCTTTCCCTACCTGGCTGCCTCTGATTCTCCACCCACTTCTACAGTGTCCTGCATGGGTCCAAACAGTTATTTATTTACATCATACAGAAAACATTCTACCACATGTATGTGTTCCTTTTTATAGATAATCTGTGTATTTATGGGATATAGTGTGTTGTTTCATACACAATATGTGGTGACAAAATCAGGATAATTACCTCAAGATTTGTTATTGTTGCTGTTAGGAGTGGAGAGATGATCCCACTCCACCTAGAGGAACACCTGACTCACTCTTGAGGGAGGGGGGAAAGAACTGGATTTGGCCAGAGGTGGAGACTGATCTAAGCATTAATGGGTCAGTGGGACCATAGGACTGTATGCTCCCTGCCCAGGGAGGGGATGGGGAGTTGCAGAGGAAAAAATGACCAGATGTGTTGGGAGGGGGAAGAGACCTTG
>PVIH01022703.1:0-26536 GCA_004025045.1 Sigmodon hispidus | reverse complement strand
ACACTCTCTCACACACACATACTCACTCAGATACACATATACGTTCACACTCACATACACTTTCACACTTATACATATACATTCACAATTTCATTCACACATATATCCTCATATACACTCACACATACACACACACTCACTCAGATACACATATACGTTCACACTCACATACACTTTTACACTTATACATATACATTCACACTTTCATTCACACATATATCCTCATATACACTCACACATACACACACACACTTCCATACACTTACACACACTCATACACACACACACACACACACACACACACACACACACCATTATCATTAGCGGGAGTAGAGGCAGTATTGTAGACTACTTTGGAATTTGTTTTGTAGCCTAGGCTAGTGTCACACTCAAGATCCCCCTGTCTTTATTTCCCAAGCGCTAGGATTTCAGGTGCTGGCACCATGCTGACTTTTAAATGTAAGTGACCCTTAGCCTTTCAGAGTTCCTCTATCACTAAGCTTATTGTGCATATTGTAATTATCTCTTCACTCTGCTGTCTCCCTAAGAAGAAGGAAAGCCCTAAAGTACTTTTTTCCCCAGTATTTTTACCCCAGGTGCTGGGTTTGATTTCTGGTACACACTAATATGTATTTATTTTTGGTGAAGGAGAATTGGGTGTTAAGATACAGACACTCTGAGCTGAGAAAGGGTGTTTTACTAAAAATAGAATTTCTATCAGCAAACCATGCCAGAAGTTCAGAGAAAGGGGGAAGAACCCATAAAATTGGACATCATCAAACAATGACAAGCCAACTGCAGCATCCACCAGAGGACCCAGATCTTACTGTGAAATGGGTTTAAACCCCCTTCAGTTCATAAGCTCACACTTCTAAAAAATTTCCTATTGACTCCCTTGCCACAATACTGTAGAAGAGCAAACAAAGTACATGTGGTGAAGAATTGACTTTCACATACGCTAAGGAGTTGGAGAATCACACCACCTAGTGTTTTAATAGCAGGGAGAAGATATCAAGGGGGGCAGTGTGGCATTTAAGAGATGGGCAGACTTTGGGAAGCCATGGTTTCTCTATGTCATTGGCCTTGCTGAGCCAGAAGATACTACATCACATTTTTAGATGATGTTCTCAGGCTTGGAGACTGTAGGAAAAACATTCAGTTCTTATCATGATCTGTCTAAGGCTCTTGCGGCATCTGGAGCATTGATCTACCACCTGGCCTACTCCTTGCTAGTCCTTCCCTCAGAAGTTATCACCCTGGCCTGGCCTCTCGAATTCCCAGAAGAGAACTGGGGCCCACTAAACCTTCAGATGGCTATGTCCTAAGTCGTGGCACAAAAAGAGATTTCCCCGCACAGCTTACAATAGGAACTCCATGACTATTCACCAAGAGTTATAGGAGAGTAATGTGAGCACTTTAATTTGGGGAAAGGATAGTTTGCACACCAAGTGAATGATCCTTCAATATCTATGGGTTTTTCATCTGAAGATTCAACTAGCCACAGATAGAAAATAGTTTAAAAACTAAGTCTCTAGCAACCATGTACAGACAATTTTCTTTTCATTACAGTATAACAATTACCTATACACCATTTACAGTGCATTGAATATTATGTTATCTAGATTTAAAAACAGGCATTGAGGTCAGGTATGGTGGTCCAGCATTTAATCCTAACATGTGAGAGGCAGAGACAGATGAATCTCTGTAAGTTCTAGACCAGCCTGATCTACATAGTAAGTTGTGGATACTTAGAACGACATAGAGACCTTGTCTTAAAAAACTAATACATACCCTAAAGTATATAGCAAGATATCTGTAAGATACATGTAAATACTACAACACTATACATAAGGGGCTAGAATATCAGAGGACTCCAATATCCATTAGGGTCTTGGTATACATTCAGGGCCAACTGTATGCAGAATTTATCCTGTCATTATCCCTTTTCACGCCTTCTCAACTATAACCCTCTCTTGGAGACAACTACAAGTTTAGAAAAAATAAATGAATCAGTTTAAAACTCAAAGGATCAATATGAACAGGTTCTAACAGAATGTGTTATAGACTCAATAAGGAGAGTTTGAACGAAGCTAACATTTGTGAATATATTTCCTTTAAAAAAAAAAAAAGAAATTAAGCAAGGTAAAGAGTAACCCCAAGTTTTCGCCATGATGAATTTAAGAGAAATTTTAGGTAACCTGGGAGGAAAAGCAATTTGTCAGTGGCAGAGGGTTGGGGTGGATAGGGCAGGGAAAATGAGGGGGTGTAGGACAAGAGAGAAAAGAGGGGTAGGAGGAAGAGAAAGAAGGAAAGGGGAGAGAAGAAGGGGCAAAAAAGAGGGAGGAAAAAGCATGTGATTGTCAAGGAGAGAGAGGAGAGAAGGAAAGAGACAAGAAAGTGTAGTAGAGGACAGAGAAGGGGGTGAAGGAAAGGACAAGGGCAGAAGGAGTGAGAAGGCCATGGGTCCAGAGGCCTAAGGAAGACTCGGAGCCTGGAAGCAGCAGGTAAGAAGGTGTCTACAGTTCATAGGAAAGGCATATGATGGTCAGAGATACCCCAATAGAACCTGCCACATTCATCACCATCAAACTCCTGACCTTCCTAGTAAATCCTTCCAAATTTGATGTTCCCAGCTACATGAAGGCTGATCTAGGGACCGTGTGGACATGGCAAGGATACAGGCTTCTTCAGTGTAGGGCACAGCTGCTGTAGTACCCCCGATGATGTAGCTGTAGAAGGAAACCTCTAGGGTATAGCAGTATGAAGTGTGATCCAGAAGCCCTCCAAGGAAGCGACGGCCTGTCCCTGCTTTCACAGCATCCCGGTTGAAGGATGTGCTAGTCTGTGAAAAACAAAGTTGGGGTAGAGAATCAGAAAGACCTGGATGCCTCACACCAGCTTTTAGATATTTACCAAATCTTACAACACAGCCAATTCTAGTTTTCCTATCTGAAAAGTAAGGTCTGCTTCACCATCCCAGTTATTATGAGGATAGGTTAGTCAACAGATGTAATTGAAGGACAGTATCCGGCAGGGTTCTTGGGGGCACACCTACCTGTAGGAATCTGAATAGCGATGGTAGAGGAGTAAAAAGCAGACAGGAAGCAAGAAGAAACTATATTATGATCATAATCAGAATGAAATGGTCAACTTGACAATACTGTTCCCTAGGTAGTATCATGGTATTTTATCTTTCTATAGATGAGGAATCTGAGCCTTACAGATATACAAGTAAAACAGTACAGATGTAAAATCAGGACTCAGTGTCTTCAGGCACCCCTGTGTTTCACTTTCACTAGAGAGAACTGAACTGTCCAACATGAGCTAGGAAGATTATATATGCAGCACCCATCAGGGTAAGCAAAAAGAGGAGTAAGCAGGCTGGTCTTAGGTCTCCTACAGAAACATAAGCTTGCCCTTTTGCTGTACCTCAGTTTCCTTTTCTGTGTAGTAGAAGTGAAGGAAAACTATCAAAAAGCCACAGCCTCTCCAGTGCAAAAGCTCTGGAATCTATGTGGTAAATCAAACACCTCCCATTTTGGAGTTTTCTTGAGAATCAGAGAAGGGACAGGAATGGGACTAGGACAGGTGGCCTTGATGGCAGCCTATAGCTCCCAAGAAAGCTGAGATACAGAAACATCACCATGACCAGAAACAGACCTAGATGACATCTGGTGGTAGATCCAGGAATCTTTACTCTTATAAGTACTTCTGAGACCTGTGGTACCCTTTCCAATGAACTGGAGGCTGCAAACACTGTACAGGTTCCTATAGAAACAAATTGCTCTTTTGTGCCATAGCTGCAAATGCACAGGTACCTGTTTGATTATACCACCTAAATTCTAGATGATTAGACAGTAGATTTTCAGCTTTTCTGGTCCATAGGTTTCTCCTTGGATATAAAAAAGTACTGTGCTAAACAACCTCCAGTTCCTGTTTTTGGTCTGCTATCCAATGATTCTGTAATTCAAAGTGCATCTTACCACACAGAGAAATTCATCATCCTTACTAATGTCCAGCCTGAAGCAATGAGCAGGTGAATTTTCAGTTCATCAACTTCAAAAATTGCCATGACCTCTCTGGGCCTCTTCCCGAATGGCCACATGGCAGTACCAAGGCCCAAAGATTTAGTATCAAAACAAAGGGAAAATGAGCAAAAACATCCCCTTGTCTCAATAGTGCATGCTGATGTCCTTCCTCCTCTTTTCTCCCTGCTCTTTTCTCATATTGTTTTGTGCTACAAAACTTTTAACTGCCCCCTCCTGGCCCATCCCACCCACCTTGCATCCCTCTGGAGGTTGCTGAGGTCTTTTCTGCCTGCAAGGAACATTCATATCTATAGCTGCATATGTCTGCCCAGGAAGCTATGGCGCAGGCAGGATAAAAAGAAATACACCCACCAATTACTGTCAAAGAAATTGGGGCCAAGAAAGTCATGGCAGATGAGAATGGTGGACATAAAATCCCTTGAGCAGACTCATTGTTCTCCTGCAGGAGGAACTGGGGCAAATTGAAAACAGACTGCAGGCTAGGCATGAGACAGAAAGACCACTCCATGAGTCTCTTTGCCTTGTTAATGCAGGAGTCAGACTCACTAAACAGACACTAGGTAACCAGACAGGCCAAATGGAAATGAACCTGAAGGAGGAGAGGAAGGTGTGACAGGAAGAGGCGTGAAAACATCCTGGCTACCTGAGACCATTTGACTTACATAAGAGAAGTCCTCTGCATTCTGGCAGAGGAGCTTTGGAAAAATGGACTGCCTTTGAAACCGTTCTTCATCCTCAAAGATATTGCCATACATGAAGCCATTCATCATGGTGGAGTGGGCGTGGATGTCAATATAGAACTCCAGGCTTGTTTTCTGTTGGAAGAAAGGATAACAAATGAGAAGGCTAGGACTGCAGAGCTGCCTTAAAGGGGGCCACACCGCACACACCCTTTTCAGCTGGCCCTTTGCATCGATAGACTGGGCAGCTATTTGCAATGTGATTGGAGGGCAGGAGACAGGCGAGAATCAATTTCTATTCATTTTAAACTAATGTGTCCTCAGTGTCGGGAAGTGCTATTGGAAGCATGTCTTTTAGAGGTCTCAGAGAAAGGAAGGTTTTGTTGTGTGTTTAACTAAGTTATTTACAGAGAACATGATTAGACATTATGAAAGGGTTATTATCTGATTAATAAACAATACCTTCCAGGAAATCATTGTGTTTACATTGGACATTTGTGCAATTTTGTCTTAACTTCCATTTCTATCTGGGGAACCTGGTATAAATTGTGCTCCACTGTGACCTTCAGGATTTAAAACAAAAACCCCAACTTTTCCCTTACATCATTTCCCCCTTCCTCCTTCCAAGCCCTCCCCTATACTTCTCTTTACTCTATTTTAATTCATATTTTCTTTTTGATTAATTGTTGTTACATGCAAATATGTATATGTATTAGTGTGTTCTTCTCTAAGGAAGATTATTTCTCCTACTCTATAAATTCCTTAGTTGCCTATGGTTCCTTGTATAGGATTAAAGCCTGTGGTCTTTGCCCCTGTTCACCTGGGCACCTCTACTGCCATTCCTGCTCAGCTCGTGTTTAAGGAGTCATGTTGGTGGCTTCTGACAGTCCTAGGAGACACAGTGTCACAGCAAACTCCCTGATCCTCTGCTCTCAAAATGTTTCTGTTCCCTCTTCTATAATAACCCCTGAGCATTAGGTGATGGTATGCTTTATAAATGTTTTCATCTACATCAGGACTTCATAACTCTGCATTTTGATTGACTGTAGCTTTGTATAATAGTCTTCATCTGTTGGAAAGAGAAGCTTCTTTGTTGAGGGAGGACTACATTTTTTTGTGGGTATAAGGCAAATACTTTGAATGTATTTGGAATGTGTTGGCTATCATAACTTCACTAGCCCTGGGCAGTTGGCTAAAGAATATTTTTAATCTGAAAACATATGTATTTTTATTCTAATCTCATAGTTATACCGGGAAGCAAACATAGCAGCCATGCTTCCCATCACTTCATGTCTATCTAAAGCATTCTAGGCTCCACTCCATAGGTTTTACACATGAAACCTCAATTAGCTCTTTCACTTAATCTTTTCTTATGATGTCACATTTTTCCCCAACAAATACAAAAACAGCCCGCGGCAGGAGAGGCTTTGCAATCTGCAAATGACATTGCTGAGACTTTCTCTGCTTACATAGTTAAGACACTTCCTAGATTGATGTGATATTATTTATTAAATTCCCTGAAGATGGGGAGTTAGTTGTCTACAAAGCACTTGGTGCCTATAAATGCTGGATGCTCAGAATGGATGGCAGAATTATGGTACAAAAAAGACACCAGGAGATGACACCAGACACCACAACAAACTGACAGAAACAAGGGGACTTTTAGGACATTAGATCTTCAGTGTCTCTCAAATACAATGGTCCTTTTCTTTTACATGTCAACTAAATGTATGAAACACACACACACACACACCAATCCTCCTGAGATTAACAAAGTCCTAAATGTGAAGAAGATTTGCCTGAGCTCACATAATAACTGGGACTTGATACCTGATAAAACTGACTTGTCATCTGTGACCAACACTTGCCAAGCCTGGTCACCTAACCATCTTTGTTCTGGCTTATAGTCCTGGGAAAGAAGAAAAATTCACATAGGGGAGAATTCCTCCTCCTTGGAACACTTCCAAATGAAGTTACAGCCAAATAAAATCCATGTTGTTTCTAGAATGTGAGCTTGATGACTGTCATTTCATTTGCTTCAGAGTTGGAGTGAAGAATTATGTCTTGCTGAGCTCCTGGTTCTCTGGGTAGCATACACTGTCTTCCGAGGGCAACAAGATGAAGTTCTCTGTGTGATATTAAACTCATCATTTTCGGCTTTGGAGGAGGAATACACAATGATTCAACAGGAGCCCCGTAAAAGTCATCTTTGCAATTTTATTTTCTTTGATTGTCTATCTTTTCCTCTGAGCTTTTGATGAGCTGCAGAGGAGAGGAAGAGATAGAGAGATGACTTGAGAAACATGTGAGGAAAAGCTGCAATTGATAGCTCTGTCTGCCAGAGTCAGAAAGGCCTTGGAAATCAGGCCCTCTGACCTGTCTCCAATCAGTCCTGAGCAGGGAGGTGACTTGTGCAAGGCTGGCTGGCAGGCTGGCGATGAAGCAAGAATTAGAGCTAAACCCTCCTGACAACTACTTGGGTATGGCATGAGATGTCCCTCAAATCTGACATTCTCACACCATGTGGCTAATACGACTTCACTTTAAATTACTAGCAGGTGAATTTTGATTGATTGACACATAGGGTTCTGAAGTAGAGGCATGACAAAATTTACAGTGGAAAATACCCTTTCCACTCCATCCTGCAATCATACAGTTTGGCTGTTGGGTTGGCATGTACTCTTCCAGAGGCAGTTTGTATATAAACAAGGAGATAATATTCCCCATGCCAAAATGGTAGCATCTCAATCATGTAGTTCAGTTCTCCTCCTCCTCTTCCTCTTCCTTTCTCCTCCTCTTCCTCCTCTTCTGTCTTGAAAGTATCTTTTTCTTAACAAATAGTTGCTTCATTTTTTTTTTGACAGCTAGTTAGCTCCTTAACTGATGGACATTTAAGGATTTTCCATATTCCCCCCTGCTATCAGCAGTACTTTGGTGATGAACTTTGTAATACCGCAGTTTACACCGATGCACTTATATACTGGATTCACAGAAATGGAATCGCTAAGATCCTATGTACGTCTGTGGTTTTGATGAATACTGACAGGCTCCCCTAGAAGGGTCAGTACACTCCCAATACTGCATCAGGACCTCATCTCCTTGACAATATGGGTCTAATTCTACTTTTTGAAATATTCCATTTTTGATGAGTGGGAAATGTTATCTAAGATTGGTTTTAATGTGAATTTCTGTCAGTGCAATTATCTTTTATTATCTAGTTAAACTTTTTTTCATATATGTAAGAACTATTTGTGTCTTCTGTGAAATGACTGTTCATTTTCTTTGCCCATTTTAAAATTGAATTACTAGATTCTGTCTGTCTCTCTGTTTTTACTGATTTATAGAAGCTATATATTCATAAACTTACCTTTATGAATTAGAAAAATATTTTGTCATTATTTTCTCTTTAGCTTATTTATACTTTACTTTTTACTTTGTACCTTTAATTTTAAATGTTTTTTTTTAATGTGATCACAATTATCATCCTTTTCTTTTGGAGTTCCAGACATGACTGCTTTCACTGTTTCTTTTGCTTCCTTTGTTTATCTTTAAGTATTTTCACTTGAATTTAGATGAGTGGGTTGGTATGAGAGAGGAGGGATTAGGGAGAGGGATAGAAAACATTAAGGATGTTTGAGAAAGCCAGATAGGAACTAATTATTCCTTAGGCGTCATTCACAGATATCCACATATGCCTATATGTGTGTATGTGCATATATATTTATACAAGTATATGTCTATACATATATGCCTATATATGTAAATTAATATAAAGGAGCTTAACTGGAATTACCCAGTGTTAGGTTTGAGATACTCCCCTAAAGTTGTTCATCAAGGTGTCCCAGAGGCCCCCAAAATAATATAGGCTACTGTCACTGTTCTTTGTTGTCCACCAGAACTTGATAGTAAGACCTACTGCTGAAGATCCTAAAGACCTTGGACAAATGACATGGAGAAATCAAGCTGGAAGCTTCATCCCTCTTAGCTAGCTTTCAGAGTATTAGAAAGTGCTATATAGGCTGCTATAGAAATAAAGTCATCAGCTTCTTACTCAGCTGTGATCACTGTGAACTACAGAATGACAAGCATGGAAAAATATGTCCACGTGTGCAATAGATGCAGGAATATCATGGTGGTAACTACTGCTTTCTGATTGGATTTAAGGTCTGCTCCTCATAAGGAAATGCATGCAAAGTACTGTTAATTTGGTCAAGAACCCATGATTGAGGAGCTCACAGTCCCCCAAGATGAAACTGCTATTAATTATTCTGCTAAATATGCATAGTCTCAAACTTCTTTCTTAATTCATATTTATCTTACCCTTAAATTAGTACAATTATCAGACTCTCTTCATGTAGTGAATACTTGATAGTTAAGAAACTCATAATTGGTCAAAATGCAAAGAATAAATGTGTAAAATGCCCAACCACAAGATATACATCAAGACATCTGTATCATTCCACGGTATCTACAAGGCTCATGGACCATTGAGGAAGAGGGACAGTAAGAGAGTAAGAGCCAGAGGTTGGGAAGGAGTAGAGCAAAACAGTGTCTTCTGTACTCAGGAATTTCCAACAATTTGGCTGTCTGTCCAAGACCACATGAAACCTAGCCAGTTAACATCCCAGCATGGACAGAGATGCTCAGGATACTCAGCTGCAGCACTACTGATAATTAGTGGCTTCCAGGGGAGTAAAAGTCAGTTTTCTTTAATAATATAGGTCACCCATGTTTCAATGGATGGTCCTACATCCATGAAAGTATGGGCAGCACAAATTGAACTCTAAGCGTTATTTAAAAAAAGAGAAATGGGAGTGAAGAGGTATGGGAGGATCTAGAAGTGATTAGGGGGAGAGTTAGGGGTAAATATGATCAAAATATCAAAAGTATACATGTATTAAATTGTTAATAAAATATAGGCATAAGTAGAAAATAAATGGTAAATGGATGAGACAGATAAAGAGACTTCCTTAAACTTTTCATTAATTTTTCTCGATGAATGTAAGTCACTCATTGTTTGTACAGCCTCTTGCATGAGCATTTAAGGCAGTACTTGTTACTCTATGCTCAGTCAAGGTGATAGAACTTCCTAGGAGTTCCTTGGGAGAGGTACAGGTCTCATTCAAATTCTCATCTTTTCTTGCTTGGTCTACTGTGATAATCACTTCCTAATAGATTTCCTTGCTGTTTTAAAGTGGCCTTTCTACATGCAGAAATGTTCACTGCTCTAGTTCAGACTAGTCTGCATTGCTTTCAGACAGAGAACAATTCATTGAATATCCTTTAAAACTCCTGCATGATCTGGTTCCTGACCTGAGAATCAGCTCTCCTCATTTTCTGCCATACAGAGCTACCTGGAAAACCTTGAACTGCTAAGCTCATCATCTTTATCTCTGAATTCACAAACAACTTTCCTCTGACTATAAATTGCCCCTCCATGTATCTCGTTAACTCTAACCCAGCCTGGGAATTTAAGGCATAAACTGAACAGATGCTCATCTGTCCTGTACAATGAAGGAGACATTTGCCATTCTCTCTTGCTATTCAGTTGAGATCACATAGGATGTAGGCAACAGTGGATACTGCCATGTTTGGGCTGGTCATAAAATTTATATACAATCAACCATATTCTCATTCTTCATGGAACCCATCTGTAAAAATTATGATATCATAAGGGAAAAGTAGCCTATTCTCAGGTCCTAAAGTAACCTGGGACAAGTCTAGCTCAGTACCTGTGGCTTTTCCCAGCACTTGTCACCCCTCCCTGATCCTTTTCAGCACAGTGGTGGGGCTTTCTCTCCCCCAGCCTTTTGGCTACATGCTCTCTAGGGTCCCAGTCTTTTTCTCTCTCATCCTCTGGAGACTCTCACGACCCCATTCAGTCTGGACCCTTTCAGATGACCCTGGTTGTTCTCTCCCTCATATCTACAATAAAACCTTTCTCCTCAACCTTACTCAGGAATGGTCATGTCCCCATTTTCAATCACCTATGTTCTTGAATCAATACTCACAGAAAAATTACCAGAAAACCTGCATCAGACCATGATGTGAGGCATAAATGAACCTTTAGCATATCAAAACTACTGAGGTTTGGGGCTTGTTTTAAAAGGTAGTATTATTGATTTTGATTAGTATAAAATCTTGGTTTGGAATGCTTTGTTTTGCTGAGCATGTTGGTGGCACACATCTGTCATCCTAGATACTTAAGAGGCTAAGATGGGCAGATGGCAAATTTGGGGACAGCCTGGGCAACTGAGTGAAATATTGATTAAAAATGAATCAGAGAGACAGACAGACAGACAGACAGAGAGAAAGACAGACAGACAGGCAGACCTTGGTCATAGAGCAGTTATCTAGTATGTTCAAGGCCCGGGGTTCAATTCATGGCAGTATACCATTTCATCAAAAGCTTTATTTTATGCTTCAGACTAAGAGTATAGTCCCCTTTATAGTCTTATAATTTCTTATTTTTAATGTCTTATTATGATGTGAACTCTTGAGGGCAGGGATCATATATTATCAATTTTGTAAAATTCACAGGATCAGGAGAAGGGCTGGCATATAGACTTTTATTAAAACTTGATGAAAAAAAATAGAAAAGAAAAACCCGTGAATGAACATGAAGTAAACTAATGAAATGATCAAATGCATCTTCAGGTTTTTTGTGTTTTTTTTTCCCCTCATAAAGTCAGATAACTTATTTTCTGCAGCCACATTATATACAACAAGGAGTTTGTCACAGATGCGGGGCCCTTTAATTATAACTTGGGGATGAGAGCAGGAGTGGGGGAAGGGACATTTTTGTTCTTTTCTTCCAAACTTAAGAACCTTAATTAAAACCAAGTGATGAAGGGCTGTCCCCTTGCCAGCAGCCAACAGCTCATCCTGCAATCAGGGGCCTAAAGAGTAAATTAAAATCAGTGCCAATAAAATTAAAACTACCTTGGGGCATATTTGCAACATAATTTAGTGTGGAGTTCACTTTCTTTTAGACACCAGGGAGAAGCTGGGTTTTCATTCTGCATTCCAAGCTGCTTCCTCTCACTGTGCACAAACCAAAACCTGGGCTTGGTAATGATAGGTGTTGAACCCTTCACACTGGGGAGTGCTTCCGTCTTTATCACATATTCTGTGACATGAAGGAAGATCCAAGGAACTCCAGTTCTGGAAGGGCAGCGGGGCTTTATGTCAGGTTCAGCCACAAAGGAGAACAGTCATGTAAGAAATTCAGATAGCCAGTCTAGAGACCACATAGGAGCTAGGCTTCAGGGCTCCACCTCCCTGTCTTATACCTGCCAAGCCTGACAGAGTCTCCTGACCTTTCTTAGGTGCTCTAGCACCCTCTATCCCATCCTGGGTCAACCATCTTCCTTTACTACCTGCTAGCAGCTTGTCTATCATTTACTGTTCAGCCCAAATGGTCTCTTGAAAGACAAGTCCCTTTAATGCCAACAGTTAGTAATACCTTTCTCTGAATTCTGATTGTTCTTTTATTCAAATTCTCATTAATGAATTAATGGTCTCTGAGAACTTTTACTATGCCTTCCCTTTAAGGCAGGCGTCATCTTAATAGCTGGGGGTAACAGATGGAATGACACCCAGGTGGGGTTTGCAGTCACAGGCAGCAGGTAGGCAAGGCCTCCTGTGGCAGGGTACTGTACATGTTAGAGCTGCACTAAGATGAGCCTCAGGGGAGCTACTGAGGGCACACTAATAACACAGACCTACT
Organism: Sigmodon hispidus; assembly: GCA_004025045.1. NCBI lineage: Eukaryota > Metazoa > Chordata > Mammalia > Rodentia > Cricetidae > Sigmodon > Sigmodon hispidus. Next base: position 14,078 of record PVIH01022703.1, on the reverse strand, counting down.
ATGTGCCAAACACCCATCAACTGTCAGTCCCACAATTTTATGAGATAGAAACATTACTTATAAATGAGGGAACTCAGAACAGAGATTAAATCATGTGCAGAGGGAGTCCCACACAGTGAGAGCCAGCAGCACCCAGGCCAGCTGGCTCCACAGCCCATGCTTTCAATGACCCTCATACCAAACACATTGCTGCCCTCAAGGAGCACTTCCTGGGTCTGGTTGTGCCTTCACTTTTATAAAAATATGTGGTAAGCCCTGCTGTCAGATGGAAATCAAGTCAGGGAGAACTTACAAGGCAAATGCTGAGCTTCACTCTGAGTGTTTCTGACCAGTAACTGAGCTATTAAATCTCAGCTTATTCAAAACACCCCAAACCCTGCATCTCTGAACTCTTTGGCTCAGAAGATAAATTCAGGACCAGGGTAATCTGAGAATGCAATGTTTTCAAGCAGGGAAAATGCCCCAGTAACAGTAAGATCAGAAGGAACAAATCTTTTCTATTGTTTTTTTTTTAATTTGCCATATTTTAAAAAACTTATTCTGTATCTCTTTTTTATAAAATAAAGTCTTTTTATCCATGTATCCCCTTGTTCCAACTTCCTTGTCCCTCCCAACCCCTCCCAGTCAGCCTTCAGCCTCCCTCCTCCCCAGTTCCCATCCCCTCCCCAGAAAGGGCAAGAAGTCCCAAGGTGGATCAGCTCAGCTTGGCCCATCCACTCCCGGCAAGTCCAATTTCCTCATTCTAATATCAAGACTGGGTTAGCTGTTCCTCTGGAGGGAATGGGCTCTGAGGTGCCTGTCTATGCACAGAAACACAGTCTGATCCCTCCCCTCGAGGCTCCATGTCAGTGGACAGTTGCCTGTCCTTGGAGGGTCTAGTTCCTTTTCCTGATGGTTCTAATGTGTCTCTTATTATTTAACTTTACTTAGAAGTGAAGCATCAGATCTGTATGTAACAGCAGACATTGCTCCATACTCCTTCTAAGGATCTATGGAGACCCCTGCCTGGCCTGGCAGGAAGAAAGAGCTCTTTCCGGCTTCCATTTTCCTTCTCTATCTCTAGGTCTGGAGAAAAGAACTACAGAGACAGGAGGCTTGGCATGAAAACAGCGGGTTACTGACAGTTCATTAAGGTAAGTAGATCCTCCTCATTTCTGCCCCCTTCTCCACATCAATGTCTGTTGGCCCCAGTGGTGTCCATGGCAATGACAATGGTCCCACAAGAGCAGCCATGGTAGGAGAGTGACCCTGAAGGCTCATGGGTGTGTCCACTGGTGTTAGTTCCATCAGGGTGAGCTTAGGGACAGCGAGTATGATCAGTTTCCCTTTCTGATTCTCTGTTTCCCCTCTGGAAATTTGGAATAACAATTCCTAACATGCAGGATTGTGTGAAGTTAGATGAGGTAACTGGCTTAATGCCTAACAAAATTTCTAGAAGTGTTTAGACTCTCAGTAAATTCTTTTCAATTACACAGTGATAGCCCACACCAAGTACTGTGCTAGACACAGGGCATATAGTCTTCTTGGAGCTTAAAACCTTGTAGGAAAGATGGAAACTTTACCTGATATTGCATGTGCAATGAGAGTTGGGAGGAGTGAAGGACAGGGGCAATTGTTATAGCAACAGATTTGAGACAAAAGTTACATTAAGAGAAGTATACATTTCTTCCTTATGCAATAGGAGATCTATTAAGGATGACCACTGTCTTTACACATTTATGTAGATTATAAGCCATTTTTTACAATTAGCTCATCCAACTCTCAAGAATCCACCAAGGAAACAGAACATAATCTTAGTAAAAGCTCAGACACTGTAGATTGCTAAAATCTCAGAGGGCTGAACTGGGATTCTAACTCATGTCTCATTATATCCAAAGCCTCTGCTTGTTTCTCTCCCTTGGGAACAACCTCGCATGCCTGTTCCTGCAGAGAGAGCGCCTGGACTGTCTTTGGGAAGCTTCAGTTTCAGTGGGAAAATGAAGCAAAATAATCAAGGCGTTCTCAGGCAGCAGAGGACTGAGCCAGAGTACAGAAACCTAGGAGAGCTAAGGGACATTTTAACTTGATAATTAAAAGTTAATGTTGCTTCATTAAAAAGCAAAGGGTGATGAAAGTACGGCACCACTGGGCACATATTAAGTACTCAATAAATAGCGGCAGCCTTGATCCTTGGGGATACCTATTGTAGGAGGCTGTCAGTTCATCCAGAGGGGTAAGATAGATGTCTCACTACTGAGTTGGAGGTGCTGGTTTACAGTGGGCTCTTGGGAAATGTTTTTCTGTCTTTCTTTTTTTTTTTTTTTTCTTTTGCCAGAAAACTCATCTTGGCTTTCCTTTAAACCTGCTCTGAGAGCACAGAAACTTCCCTCTTTGGACTTGAACTTGAGACTTCAGTTGAGAAAAAAGCTTTGGTGACAACTTAGGATACATTTCACTATCATGCTCTAGCTGTCCTATAGCCTTCAAATGTTTGATTGTCTTGCTGCAGCCCTGTACCTCCATTCACCAAGGTGGGATAAGAAAAGGATCTCTGTGGTGGGAAGAAAGATAGCCTTCCCACTATCTCTCAAACTTTAGACTATGGATGAGAGGCCACTCCCTGAGAACGCTTTCATCTTCCAAGTCTGAGCTGCATGTTTGCCTCTCCATCATGTGTCTTAGTCTGTATCAGGCTACTCTAACAGAATACCTGAGGCTATACAGTGTATGAAGAACAGTAATTTCTCATAGTCCTGGAGGTTGGGAGGCATCTGGTGAGCCTTCTTGCTCCATCATTACATCAGGAAGCTGAAGGGCCCAAATAAGGACAAACTCTGCTTCCACTGGGCAGAAGAGCAGAGCAGGGTGAGCACACTCTGCCAGCTTTTTTTTTTTTTTTTTTTTTTTTTTTTTTAAACAGTATCACTGACACACTTGAGGGCAGAGCCCTCATGGTGTAAAAACCTCCCAATGACTCTCCTATGCCAACATTGTTGTACTGGGGGCCGAGTTTAGGAGGACACATTCCAATCAATGCCGAATTTGTTCCCAGTTAGTACACAATGTGATCAGATGTTCTACAGTCTTGGGTTATGCTATTTGGATCCAAAAACAAGCTTATTTTTCCCCAAATATGGCAATTTGAAGGAAAGGCACATTTCCCCCATATAGTCATATGTTTCCTATAAAAATAGAGCTTTTTCTCAATATAGTGAAGCAGAAGCATAGCATAACTTTCTGAGGATATAGAAACAGAAGGGAAAAAATTGAACAAACACCTGAAGACACATTCTCAAATATCTGTGTCACCTATTAGAAGTAAGTGTAACATGTAGGGCTGCAGGCATTCACTTCCTGAGGAGACTTGTGATTTTCTATTTACTGTTTTACTCATCCAGAACTTGTCCCCACAGACAAGTTCTCTCTACAGTATATTTTTGTATTGATTACCTACTCTTTAGCCTAATCTTGAGGTGAGAACCTCATATATATGACCAACATATATGACATGAATTTGCCACATGAAGATCATGTCCCTGTTGATCTGCCACATTCTCCAACCTCACCTTCTTCTGTTTTCTGCTCATGAGTGCCTGATGCTTCCATCATATCAAACAGAGAGCATTCAGCTATTCCATGCTTCTCTGTGTCCCCTAAAGCCTTGCTCTGTTGTTGTTAGGAATGCCTTGTGCTTTTTTAAATCTTCCAGAGGCAAATGCAAACACCCTGCTCTCTGGATGACTTCTGGGTATGGCTAATCACATGTCTTCTCTCATTCTTTATCATACTCAGAGGTCACTATTTTATTATTATTCCCTCACATGTCTCATTCTCTTGGGGGCTCAAGCACTCTTTACAAATCTTTTTCTTGTCACCATCTAGCACAGTGTCGTGCACACAGTGAGTGCCAAGGCAATCCTTCCTAGATGAATGAATGCATGAGGTTATAGTGGAGGAGAAAATGTCTGCTTTGACTCAATGTTAATCCTAGCTTGTCTGTGAAAATGTTCTCCTAGGAGAGGGAGGGAGAACAGGAATATTCTCTCTCCTCCCTTCCAAATCTCCTCCTTCTATTGGGACAAAAATAAAAAGCTGAGCACAAGCAAAGCTGTATTTTCTGTTTATTGCCACCAGGTTAATAACAGTAATGGTAGGAGAAGAAAATGAGGTGTTATGTAAAATCCTGCATTGCAGATTCTGCTGCCGATGTAAAGAACTCAATAAAGTATAACACTTTAATCATGAAGATAAAAATCACACAGCAGCCTCCCATGGCTCCCAGAGCCTTAAGACAAAATAGTTGTGAGCATATGAGAGATGAGAGGAGGAGAATCATCAGGCATCACGAAAGTTGTTTGGGTTTTTCTCCCTCTCTTCTCTAAAACTAAAAATGGAATAAACCATTTCTCATCAACTTCCAAAACACCTTGTATGAGCTTTTGTATTCTCTGGAGAAAATGTTCAAGCTTCTGCCAGTAGATTTGTTCATTCTTTGCAAAAATTGATCTGCTTTAAAAAAAAATTAAATCCCTGATTTTTAGGTGAGTTGGTGGCATCTAAGCATAGAGGAGTAGTGTCCACAAATGGAAGAAAGCTATGGATGGAGGCTGAGATTGGTGAGGATAAAAGTCCCTAGAATAAGATGGACTTGTGTTTGGGAGCAAGATTATGGTAGGAGGTAAAGGTCCTTTGCCAACTCAGGTGATCCCTGCAAGGTGCCTCCTTGCCTCAGAGCCTTGGGCAACACATTCTTCAAGTTCAGGTTTGTTCTTAGTAATCTCCAAAGATCTGTCTGCTTCTGATGCTAGGATTGGGAGGTTACCAGTGATGGGCTTCTTGACATCGGCTGCTATGGTTCAGAACTACTGCAGTTGCCTCCCAGATTTTTCCTGCTTCTGCTTCTACTCAAAATGCCCTCTTCTCTTGCCTACCACTAAAATCTACCTTTCACTATATAGCTAGGGCTATCTATTTATAAAAAGAGGGAAATTTACACTTACCCTGGAAAGCTAGGCATACATTTCTGAAAGACAGCATGAGCATGGGTCATGCATAGGAAATGGCTTTGAACTAGAAATCTGGACTTTAATCCTGTGTTGCTCTGTGGGACTTTGAAGGAATTGTTATTACCTCAAATCTTAGTCCTTCATGAGTAGTATGAAGGTGTCAGTAAGGCCACCACTCACATCACAAGGCTGCAATGTGTTAGGTAATTTAATACATATCTAGGTGCCTAAATATTTAGCAGGTTTTCATTATGTGTTTTATATTATAATTACTTCAGGAGTAATTAGGAGGGGGTAAGGCAGTACATCTTAGGGCTATATAGTAGTAACATGACAATCTAAACTAATTTAAATAAGCCCTTAAAAATTACAGCTTCTTGGATGTACAAAGCCACATACAAGTGCTAAACAGACACTGCAGTGGGCATTGCTAAGGGGTTTTGACGTGCTACAGAAAGTTCTATGTGTGCCATGCTCCAAGGGTCTTAACAGTCATAAGTAGTGGATCAACATTTAAAAAATGTCCTTAGACACCCACATTTGCACAGACACACCTGTAACACCCATAGAGCCATGTACACAAAACCATAAAAACATGATATGCAGTGGCAACATGCTTCATTGCTACAGAAGAATAATTTGAAATCCTGACTGGTCCAATTCACCAAGCACAGAGGGTCAGCAGTTCACATCAGATCTTATACCACTTAGTCCTTATGGTAACCTTCATGGAAAGGACTGTCTTCATCTTGTTGCTTCTAACACTGAGGTCTACAATGGTTGAATAACTTGATTGTCACAAAGCTTGGAGTAGGAACACTGCTTTCTAAGGGGTTTTTAGGGATGAGTCACTTATACAAGAAAGTCTATACAACCTTTGCTATAGATAGGTTTGAATCTTCCTGAAGCCTCTGGAAGTCCTACTTCAGTCACAGAGCCTACAGAACTCAATGACATTGACTCTAATTTCAGGCTCAAAGTTTTCGTGGCTTATGGATTGTAGAGTGCCAGAGTCATGTGGGACCAGCTTGAGTCCTAATGAAAAAACTTTAAAACCACATGGGAAGGGATAAGGAAAGTCATAAAACTGCAAAAACAAGAGGGAGGAAGGAGAACTTTATGTCAATGAGAGCCGTGGTCTTATTTTCTTCTCTTTTAAGGTGTATAGGCTCTTGAAATTACATGGTGGTGAGGGGTGGGCTATAGAGACTAGGGGAAGGACATGAGGTGTAATGTGAATGGGGTGGTTTTAAGTCAGTGACCATCTGTGAATATAAACAGCACAGCTAGAGATTTGGGAGGTGGATGAGTGGGTAGATAAATGAAAGGGTGGGTGGATGGATGAATGAATGAGTAGGTGAGTGGATAAATGGATGGATGGGTGGGTAGATGGATGTCAGGGCAGGTGGGTGGATAAATGGATGGATGGGTGGATGGATGGATGGATGGATGGATGGATGGATGGATGGACAGATAACTAAACAAGCACACCACAATATTGAACAGAGACTTCTATTCTAGCTTTCAATGGACTTTTACTTTGATCCACTAGAAGGTTAGTATTCTTCCTGATTCATTATAAACATTGGTTCTCATATACCAAATATATAGATGATATCTAGCCTTTAGTCTATCCTAGTAAACGTTAAGGCAAAAAAAAAAAAAATAACACCAGAGAGAGCAAAAGGTAGATAATAATAATCCTTCACATTTGTATGGTACTTTGTAATATATAAAAAGATTTCACATGTAATATCACACTCAATCCCTAGTCTAATCTTCTGAGGCTGGCATTATGATCCTCATTTTATTGATGGGGGACCCTTGGCTCAGAGTAGTAAAGTGACTTACTTTGGGGTTATATAATGAAGCCAATGGACCCGATAAATAGGCAGGTCAGATAGAGGCTGATAACTAGACAAACACAGGCAGACAGGGACAAGACAGATGAGACCATGGCACAGATAAATGATGGAGACAAATGAAGATAGACGGATCCTAAGAGAGCCTTTAGTCTATCCTTCTTCATTTTATCTGCTATCCATGGCTGGCAACAACTCTTCTAAGCAGAAATTTTACTATGCCACCCTTTTACTTACTAAACATTTGTTGCTACCCTAAACCTCAAAGGATAAGTTCCTACCATAAAAAGTCTTCATGATGTGTTTCTACTCACTTCTCTGGCCTTTTGCCCTATCACTATTCTACAATGTCATTCAGACTATCTTGTTCAATTTTCAACAGATTCTTATTCTCAGCACTCTTTGCTTAGCTCATGCTCTCCCCACAGGTAAATCCATTTCTGACTTGTAGATGTCTGGGCATCTCCTCCTTATCCTTAAGGATTCATCACTGCTGTTGCATCCTTTTGGAAACTTTTCTTGGTCATTCTTCTAGACTGTGCTTATTGTCCTCTGAGATCACCCTCTTTGTAGGAATCAATGGAATATGAATATGGGGAGACCACACTTTGAAGAAAAATGTGAATTAAAAATTCTAATTTCTCTACCTGCCAGCTGAAAGACTGAGGCAAGCCATTCACTCTCTCGGCTTCGATTTCCTCATACCGCAATAATCCTGAAACAATCTGCCTCAGAACTGTTTGGAGTAGCTGTAAGGCAAAACAAAAAAACCCAACCAACCAAGCTAGCAAAAACCTTGCATAGAGTTTGGCCAGCATGTTGAAGCTGGCATTGCCACTTCAGTGTGACAGCTATACTTTGATAACTCAGTGATAGGTCTGCCTGTCACATTTCACTGTGAGCTGCCTGGGGCTGGAGCCTGGTCCAACTCATCTCTGCATTTCCGGGAGCTTCATGACTAATAGTTGGCAAGAGCTTGCTTAATGCTGGTATGAGTCACTCTTCCTGCCCACTTTGAGCCATTGTTTGCAGGGGTGGGGATGTTCAAGGCTCTAGAATCATATCCTACAGAATCCTATAGACTCAGTACCAAGTTAGAGTGAAGGACTTGGAGGTCACTGAGAAACAAAGTAGGGGTGCAGCCCTAACGGGGGCAGTGAAGAAGCAAATGACTTAAACCTACGTTATAAAGTAAGATTTATGATTTGTATGAAATTTAAATATAAAAAAAAATCATTGCACAAACTTCTGTAAAGGGCAACTTTGCCCTGGACCTCCTTCTCCAGATCCCTGCTATTCTGATTTGGCCATCTCTGTGACTTAGTGGATGATTGCTTTCATCCTCACCCCCCTGCCCCAAGCTTTTATTTCACCAGTGGATTCCCTGAGTCTTTGTCATACACTTCCTCCCTCTGTCTTCACTCTCCCTCTTTTGAACTCCAGTCTGAAGATGAGGAACACACTATCTCCACGACTCATACATAGACTGGAAGCAAGTGCCTATCCAGTGCAACTGAACATCTCTCAAGACATTCAAGACCAAGAACACATCCTCAGATAGAGGAGCAAGAGGCTGGCAGCTGGACCCAAGGCAACAGTTATTTTATTTTTATTCCTTACTGTCAGGGAGATTCCTGGATCATAAAACCTCACTACATGCTGGCCAGGCCCCTCATTGACATTCTGCTCACAGCCAATGCCATTTCCAATGCTTCCCAGCTCTGTTAGCTACCCTGATATCTCTGTGTGAAAAGCAGACAGGCTGCCCAGCCCTCTGACAGCCTGATAAATGGCAGAAAAACCAGTCTAGTGATCCCTGGCAAAAGCTCAGGGCTCAGGGATGCCATGAAGGATGGTGAAGAAGGGTGATTTTATGTCAAGTGACCTGACTTATAGATCGGGGAGCCCGGAACAAGAAAAGTGGGAGGAGGAAGTAAGAATCATGGGGAGAGGCCTGGAACCAGGCCATGCCCATCCTCCTCTGTCGCAGCAGAGCCATCACATGCAGTCTGAGCCCTGTAATGCCTGTGGGGCTGCTGGGATAATTCTTTTTATTCTCTTTCCGTTGTCTATACAATGGAGATGGTAATAATAAACTACTTCATGACAGTGAGGACTAATTGAGTTAATTTAAATAAAGGGCTTTTGCCGTCAGTGCTGGCGCTGGCAAATGTTCGCAATGGCTAGTTGTTAAAAACCCGAAAAGCTTTCGTGTGGCATGAGAACACTAAGCTGTTTGGCATGTGGCATTTCACTAAATTTTCCAATAAACTGGAACTCTGGGTATTACCGCCATTTCAAAGTAAGATTTCTTCTGGAGAGGGTACCTCACTTGTCCAAGGCCACACAAGAGCATAAAGGACAAAAGGACTTAAAGCCATTTGCTTATCTTTGATAACAGATTGAAAGTTTAAGAATATGTGTGTGTTTCTTCAAGTCTATGTGAGACTATCTTTACTGGATTTGGGGAAAGTAAATTAAACAGCAACAACAGAAAAGCAAAACAAAGCAAAGAAACTCCCTACTCAGAAGTAAACACAAACTCAAGAAGAAATCAATCTATTTATTTTTAAAGCTTAAAAGCTACAACATTACACAACTGAGAAGTGAAAATAAACTGGGAGGTTTTGAGACCAGAAGCTGTTTTAACCCTCAGGGACAAAGAAAGAAGGTGGCCTGGTGGCTACAGGCCATCAAATGTGCCTGTTGGCTACGGGCTGCATACCTCACCAAGAGCACCTGCCTGGTCAAGCAGAATAGAGTCATGTGCATTCAACAGTTAGTCACAAAGCACCTGGCATGTGTCAGCTTCCCTTCTGGGTGCTATGATCAGAATTTCTAAATGATAGAGTTTATACCCTCAGGTCCAGATAGACTAGAATCTGGCAGTCTTATGGAGGGTGACAGAGACCGGCATAAGGTGATCAGATAGTTCATGGAAGGAAGCCCATGTTATAAGCAATAGTTAGACAGAAAAGCTTCCATGAGCACCACCTACAGAGACAGGATTTCCTGCAGTCAGGAACAAGAAGGTGGGGAAGGCAGGGTGCTGTCCCTGCAGGCACAGGGCTCAGGCCTAGACTGCCACAGTGCAAAGCTCAAATTCAACAAACCATCGGGATCCTACAACCCACATATAACTGGCCAATAAGAACACTGTGCAGACACCAGTAGATCTGGCTACAGCTGGCTGGCCAAAGAGATGAGTAAACAATAGTGATTTTATTTTATTACACATAGTTATTAATCAACTGAAGTATTCTCTGACATTTTCATACATGTACAAAATGTATTCTAATTGCCGTTACTCCTGTCAACCTCCTTTTCCTTCTAATAAATCTGTATCCCACATTCACACTTTTTTATTTTGTGACCCATTGAGTTTAACCAAAGCCATTCATGCACCTGTTGGAGCCTGGTGGCCTCACCAGTGGGTACACATCTAAGATATTAATGCAGAATTTTTCAGAAGCTAATACTTCATCATGGAAGGGCAGAGTCATATTACTCTCTCCCCTATTGGGAAGGAATTGAACAATAATGTTTTTATGCACTATTAATACGGCTGTTTAGAAATATATTGAATTCAATTTTCCTAAGCATAATAGAACTTAAATGAATTACATCTCAAAGAAATGTTTCCTCACAAGACACGTTATTTCCTGAAAAATATTTCTAAGGTTATTGAAGTCATTACACTTGTGAAAGGGGTGCTTCAGTAAATTAGCTAAGGTTACGCAGGCAGTCTGTGGCGCAACTGGGATTTTAAACTTTGACATATCTGATTTGATTTCCCAGGCCAATTTGTTTATTTCAGAGATCAGAAACTATGTTCAGAGAAGCAAGTGACTTTCCTGATACCATATGGAGATTCAGCAACAAGGCAATTCTGGCTCATTGAGTCTTTGTTCCACACTATTCTTTCTTGTCTTTCAAAAGGAATCTCCTATTATAACCGTGTTTATTAAGATGGCTCAGAAGTTAAGAGCACTGACTGTTCTTCTGGAGGACCTGAGTTTGATTCCCAGCATCCATATGGCAGTTAACAACTGTCTGTAATTCCAAGATTTGATACCCTTACACAGTCATACATGCGGGCAAAACAACAATTCACATAAAATAAAAATAAATATTTTTTAAAAAATCCATTGACAAGGCTGCATCATCACAGAGGGACGGATGACACTCTGAACAGTGTGGCCCCATGGTGTCTGGGGCAAAATGGAAGTAAGCCATCTTCAGACAGCAAGGATCCCAGGTCCAGAGATGAGTGGGAGGTGAGCAGGTTTCAGCTCCTAGGCCTCCCGGGGACCTCTTCCCAGAGGCCAGAGACACAATCCTGGATTTGACCTCACGGCCAGGCCTGCCCTGGACCAGGGCTGAGAGAAGCCTTCCCCAGCCTTCCACATCACAGATGGCCAGGCCCCACATCCAAGGCAGGCAACATCATCACAAAGGGACAGACAACAAGGATCCCGTGGCCTGACCAGAGTAAGAAATCGTGCAGACCCGGTGTCCAGAGCAGACAGGAGACACACACCCCTGTAGCCACAACTGACTAAGATTCTACTAAGACCTAACTAAGAGTGAACCAATGAAGCAATTGGCAGATGCCAGTGCAAGAATACATATAATAATATAAAGAATAACAAAGTATCACCAGAAGAAGCTGATGGCTCTATAACACCAAGACTTGAACACAGCAATGAAGAGGAAACTGAAAAAAATAATACAAACACCTTTATGAAAATTATAGAAGACTTAAAAGAGGATATAAAAAAGTCCCTTAAAGAAACAGAAGAAAATACAAATAAAAAATTGGAAGAGATGAATAAATCCTTGAAAGAAAACAAAGAAAACCAAGAAAGAAAATCCAACAAATGAAAGAACTATTCCAGGAACTAAAAATTGAATTAGAAACAATAAAGAAGACACAAAATGAGGCAAAGGATGAAATAGAAAATCTGAAGAAATGATCTAGAAATACAGATACAAGCACAACCAACAGAATCCAAGAGACAGAAGAGAGAATCTCTAGAATAGAAAACTCAATAGTGGAAGCAGATAAATCACTCAAAGAAAATACCAAAACCAAAACAGCCATAACACAAAATATTCAGGAAATTTGGGACACCATGAAAAGACCAAACCTGAGAATAATAGGAATAGAAGAAGGAGAAGAATACCAGCTCAAAGGCACAGATAATGTATTCAATAAAATCATAGAAGAAGTCTTTCTCAAACTAAAGAAGTAAATTTGCCTATAAAGATAAAAGAAGCATATAAAACACCAAATAAATTAGACTCCCCCAAAAAAAGTCTGCTCACCACATAATAATCAAGCCATAAAACATAAAGAACAAAGAAAAAACTTTAAGAGCTGTAAAAGAAAAGGGCCAACTTACCTATAAAGGCAGACCCATCAGAATAACTCTTGACTATCCAATGGAAACAATGAAAGCAAGAAAGTTCTAGTCAGAAGTTATACAGACACTAAAAGAGCATGGCTGCCAACCTAGACTACTATACCCAGCAAAACTATCAATCATCATAGGTGGAATAAGCAAGATATTTCACAACAAGTCAGTTGAAACAAATCCAGGACTATAGAAAGCATTAGAGGGAAAACTCCAACCTAAGGATCCCAGATACACCCATGAAACCACAATCAATAATCCCACAGAAGAAAACCCAAAGAAAGGAAATACACACAAGCTACCTCCAAAAATAACAGAAAATAACAATCAGTGGTCATTAATATCCCTTAATAGCAATGGACTCAATTCACCTATAAAAAGACATACCCTAACATGATGGATATAAAAACAAAGGCCAACCTTCTGCTGCATACAAGAAACAAACTTCAACTCCAAAGGCAAACACAGGCTCAGAGTAAAGGGTTGGGAAAAGATTTGCCAATCAAATGGCCCCAAGAAACAAGCTGCTGTTGCCATTCTAATATCCAACAAAGTAGACTTCAAACTAAAGTCAATCAAAAGAGATCAGGATGGACACTACTTATTTGTCTCAGGAAAAACTGATCAAGATGAGCTCTCAATCCTGAATATTTATATATTTATTCTCTCTAATATAAAGGTACCTTCATATGTTAAAAAAAAACAACAACAAAAAAAACAAAAACAAAAACTACTAAAGCTTAAACTCCACATCAATTCTCATATCCTAATAGTGGGAGACTTCAATACCCCACTTTCACCCTTGGATAGGTCAACCAGACAGAGACTCAACAGAGAAATAAGGAGTCTAACAGATGTTATGACACAAATGGACTTAATAGATATTTACAGAAGCTTCCATCTAAACACAAAGGAATATACATATTATTTAGCACCCCATGAAGCTTTCTCAAAAATTGACCACATACTCAGTCATAAGGCAAATATCACTAGATACAAAAAAAATGAGAGTAACCCCGTGTATCATATCAGACCACCATGGCCTAAAGTTAGAATTCAACAACAACAAAATCACAGAAAGCCTACAAACTCATGGAAACTTAACATCTCTATATTGAACCACCTCTGGACCAGGGAAGAAGTTAAGGAAGAAATCAAAGACTTTCTAGAATTTAATGAAAATAAATCCACAACTTACGGGACACAATGAAAGCAGTCTTAAGAAGAAAATTCATAGCACTAGATGTCTGTATGAAAAATAAAGAGAAATCTCATACAAGAGACCTAACAACTCAGCTGAAGGCTTTATAACAATTAGAGGCAAACTCACCTAGAAGGAGTAGACGGCAGGAAATAATCCAATTTAGGGCTGAAATCAGTATAATAGAAACAAAGAGAACAATACAAAGTACCAATGAATCAAAAAGTTACTTTGAGAAAGTCAACAAGATAGACAAATATTTAGCCAAACTAACCAAAAGACAGACAGACAGACAGACAGAGAGAGAGAGAGAGAGAGAGAGAGAGAGAGAGAATTAACAGAATCAGAAATGAGAAAGGAGACATAATAACAGACAAACAGGAAATCCAGAGAGTTATCAGGTCATACTTTGAAAATCTATACTCCACTAAAATGGAAAACCTAAAAAAAAAAAAAAAAAAAAAAAAAAAAAAAAAAAAAAAAAAAAAAAAAAAAAAAAAAAAAAAAAAAAAAAAAAAAAAAAAAAAAAAAAAAAAAAAAAAAAAAAAAAAAAAAAAAAAAAAAAAAAAAAAAAAAAAAAAAAAAAAAAAAAAAAAAAAAAAAAAAAAAAAAA
>PVIH01022702.1:0-26525 GCA_004025045.1 Sigmodon hispidus | reverse complement strand
GTGTCTTTAATCTATCCCTCTTAAGTTGTACCTTCTGAGGTCTAATTGTTTGCAAGCCTATTTTATATCCCAAATAATTGATAGAATCCCCTCTTTGTATCTTTTCAGGGGCAATGTGAAGTCCCCAATCAGGCAACACCTTCTTCAATTCCTCAAACAGTCTTTCTAAGGTGTTTACGTCTGGGTCCGCTAACAATATGTCATCCATATAATGGTAAATGATAGATTGTGGAAATTGTTTGCATATCACTTCCAATGGCTGTCAGACAAAATATTGGCACAGGGTGGGGCTATTCAACATCCCTTGTGGAAGGACCCTCCATTGGTACCTTTTTACCAGGTATGAATTATTAAAATTAGGTACAGTGAAAGCGAACTTTTCCCTGTCTTGTTCCTGTAGAGGTATTGTAAAAAAACAGTCCTTCAGATCAATAACTATTATAGGCCATCCTTTAGGTAGCAAAGAAGGTAAAGGTATGCCAGATTGTAGGGTGCCCACGGGCTGAATCACCTTATTAATTGCTCTTAAATCTGTCACCATTCTCCAATTCCCAGATTTCTTTTTAACCACAAATACAGGGGAATTCCATGGGCTGGTTGATTCTTCAATATGTTGAGCTTGTAATTGTTCCTGCACCAATTCTTCTAGGGCTAGCAGTTTCTCCTCTGTCAAAGGCCATTGTTGGACCGAAATAGGTTTATCCATCAACCATTTCAAAGGCAGGGCTGTTAGTGTCTTAGGGGTGCTTGCAATTTTAAGACTGCGTCTTTGTGCAACCTGAATAACTGACGGCTGTTTTACGTATCACCTTCAAGGCCATGATAAATTCTTTGGCTAGTATGTAGGCCTGGAGGAATCTTAATTTGAGTGTTCCATTGTTGTAGGAGATCGCGACCCTATAAGTTCACTGCTATGTCGGCCATGTATGGCTTCAATCTCCCTATCTGTCCTTCTGGTCCTATGCATTCTAGCCATCTCACACTCTGTTTTACTTGAGACAATGTCCCAATACCTAAAAATTGAATGTCTACCTCCTTCAGAGGCCACCTGGGGTGCCAGGCCTGCTGAGTTATGATTGAAACATCAGCCCCTGTGTCGACTAAGCCCTGCATAAAAATATTGTCTATCCTTATTGTCAACTTTGGTCTTTGTTCATTTATGGAGGTCTGCCAAAATACACGTTTTATTGGTTTGCTGGATACCATCAACTTCTCTTGTAAGGGCAATCTATTTTCTATGGTTACATGATCTACTGTTTCAGGCTTGGAATTTGTTACTCATCCTGAGGACATTGCTCTTCCACTATGACCAGATATGACTGAACCCTTTTTGGCTTGGAGGTCTGATTCTTGGGGGCTTCCCTGGGGAAGCCCCGAGTTACGTTTCCCAATGGTAAAAGCTTACCATCCTTGTCTCTTATAGATCTACATTTATTCGTCCAATGTCTGCCTTTGTTACATCTCCTACATATTCCAGGAGGTAGTGGCTTTCTGTTCAAGTCACTCTTGTGATTGGAAAAGTTCCCATGTATGCTTTGTCTACAATTTCTCTTCATATGACCTGGTTTAACACAATTGAAGCAAATAATGCCTTGATTTCTCATCTTAGCATTAGCAATGGCTTGACCTACCCAATTCTCTTCATCAGGGTGTAGATAGTCAGCATTAAGTACATATTGAATCCATTCGTCTATGGGTGCACCCCTGATCTTTAATGGCATGATCAATTTTTTACATGTCATATTAGCATTATCGAAGGCCAAATAGAGTATCAATTGTTTCCTAACTGCTCAATCCGATACTGCTCTATTTACAGCCTGAGTCAACCTCTGTAAAAAGTCTGTATAAGGCTCCATTGGACCTTGTTTAATCTGGGTATATGACTCAATTCTCTGTCCTGGGTCCAAAACCTTTTCCCAAGCATTTAAGGCGGCAGTACAACACAGCAACAGAGCATGGTCATCATAAGTAGCCTGAACTGACAAATCAGCAAACTGGCCTTCCCCAAGGATTTGGTCCTTGGTGATGATAACATTTCCAGTTTCATCTCGAGATTCCAAGGCTTTAGCCTCTTCTCTAAACCAATTCTTCCACTGGAAGTTTTGGCCATTGTTCAACACTGTGTTTGCCAAATTCTTCCAGTCATCAGGAATTACTCGATTCTGTGCTGACCATGAGTTCAAGGATTGCCTCACAAAAAATGAGTGTACACCATAGTTCACTATGGCTTCCATTATTGTCTTTAAATCCTTCATGGGTATAGGTTCATAATTGTATGCCACATTGTCAGAAGCCCTTCCTCGTGGTTGTGATTTTTTGGCCTCTGTCCCAACTGGGAACAGAGCTGGAGGGACGAGGGGTAGTCCCCTCATGGTAACCACTCTAGGTAAAGAACCTTCCCTGCAATAGCACCGTTTAAGAGGGGGCTCTGGGTTATCTTGAGCAGGTGTCGCCTCAAAATCCTTTCCTAAAATCTCCAAACGAGCCTCATAATCTTGCAACCTAGTGGTAATGGTCTTTTCCAGTGTTTTAAAGTCTTCTATAAATGTTCTCTCCAATAATTTCATAAAATGGAACATTCTCCCAGATTCCACATCTACCCTTTTCACTATTTTCTGTTCAAATTTCCTAGAGTTTCCATCCATTATCCTAAAATTTTCATCCATTTTTTAAATTTCCCATCTAATTTCCTAAAATTTTCATCAACATGAGCCCTGTACTCCTCTCTAACAAAATTTTCATCCATTTTTTCAAATTTCTCATCCAATTTTCTAAAATTCTCATCAATGTGAGCTCTAAATTCCTCTGTGATCAAAGTAGATCTCTCTTCCATGGAAACAATGAGTTTCTGGAATGTCTTAATACATTCATCCATGCCAGACATCTTAGCTTCATACTCTCTATGCTGAGATCCCTTAAAATAAGTAGGTAAGAAATATATTGTCACACAGAAAAGCAAAAGGACTCCTGGGTGGAGTAACCTCCAAATGCGTAATCCTGGAAATAATCCTCTATCACCATTGTGAAAAAGTGTGTAAAATTGTAAACATTTATCTGATCGGACATTTTAGAAGAAAAGAAAAAAAAATTGCCTTACTCAGATGTAATGAGGACTTATGGTCAGCAGGTGTCGTAGTGCAGCAGCAATGGTGCTTGAAACGGGGTGGTGATTCAGCTGATAGGGTCTCTGTTAAATGTTTCAACAAATCCTACCAGGCGTGCACCATCAGAACGGGGTCTCAGGAGTTCTTCCGCACGCAGATTCCTTCCTGGCTGCTGTACAGAATACTTGTGCACACAGATGGGGGCCAAAGCATGCAGCGTGCGCGGGCGCGGAATCCGGCAGGGCGGTCAGACTAGCTCCGTCTGCGGGCGCGAACCCGGCAGGTTTGTGGAATTAGCCCCGCGTTCAGGCACCAATTATCCCTGTAAAAACCCGCCACCAAGAGGTATGTTTTAAATAAGGTTTATTTTGTTAGAATCACTTACAAAAGGAAGTTTTAGCAACGCGCCAAGCCGCCGTACCAACCTGTCCGGACCCACCGCCTTGCCGTGCCCAGGGACTGGAAGACCCGCCTCTCTCTCTGTGCTCCGCTTCTGTCTCCGCAGACCATGCCCCTCCCACACCTGTACAATCCATGATTTCCTGCTACATTTCTTATTCATTCAACTTCTATTGAACATGGTTATTATTTCTGCACCTAAACTATTATGACTAATGAACATTGTGTTAGTGATATTGCTTTGAAATCTTCATTTCAATTCATCTGTGTAAATACCCAAATATGGATGCTGAAGATTATAATAACTCTACTTTTAATTTTCTGAGATTCCTTCATGTGGTTTCCCATAGTGCCTCTACCCTTTTGAATTTCTACCAATAGTTACATGCAGTGCAATTTCTCTAGTTCAAGGAAAACAAATGCTTGGGTGATTCTACTTAAGTGGTATATTAAAAATTAGATGTTCTGTAGGGGGAGGCATATTGCTAATTAACAGGCTTAAGATTTCATTAATATGAAAGGAGCAAGCAACAATACTCACAAAATTGTGAGTTAGTTAATAATATGTTATACTCTTAAAATTCTGCTATGAGGACATTTTTCAAGTCAATATTCACACTTTAATAATAAATTTTAATTGAAACTATATTTCCCCTTCTTTGTCTATTATAAAGACACTAAAACATTCTTTTTCTCAAATTATAACTTAATAAATGCAAAAAATTGAATGCATTCGTTACATACAACATGTTTTGAAAGATACACCATAAAATATGAAAGTATGACTAGCTAATGTATGAATAATCTCACATAGTTAAAATGGTTGTAGTAATCATTGTTAACACCCACTGCATTAATCTGACTGGTTAATGTGTGCATTGTCTCACATACTTGAGATGCTTCTGGTACTTATGGTTTGCAACCCCTGTTCTAGCACTTTTAAAGAATACAATCTAGCATCACTGTCCCAGTCAAAGTAATCTCCATGTGGTATAATAGGATTTCTCCTCTGAGCAACACCTCACCACCCCTCCTTCTTCTCAGAATTTCTCATACTTGGTAATCAGCACTCCACTCCAGATTTCTGTTAGATCAGCATTCTTTGACTCTGACTGCAAGTGATATTGCATACTAATCTCTGTTAATCTAGCTCATTTATAATTATAATAATAATAATAATAAATAGAGACTTAATATAATTTCTAATTATCTCACTTATATAATCTCAAGTATAATCTCTAGGTTGATCCACATTGTATTTTTTTCTTATCATATAAAGTTTCCACTCTTACATGACCACTGAATTATTCTCACCTGAGCAAAACAATGTTGCTTTTATGTTTGCACAGGGGAGATCTGGAAATAGTAAGAGGGTCATATATAAAACATTTCAGGCAGTGTTCTTGGATTCTATTAATCACTATTTAGGAAAACATATCATTTGCTATTAGATAAAGATGCTGAAATGCTACTTATCATGATCAATCCCTCAGGCACCCCCAGAATATGAAGGCAGATCCACTCTTTTTTATTATTATTATGAAAAAAGTCATATTTTTTATCCATGTATCCCCTTGTTTAGGCTCCCTCCCCCCTTCCCCGCCAGTCACTCTCTCTTCTCCCCATCTCTTTATCTACTCCCCAGCAAGGGCAGGAGATCTCAAGGTCCCAAGGTGGTTCAACATCCACTCCAGGCAAATCTGCTTTCCTCACCCCAACATCAAGACTGAGTCAGGTGTTCCTCTGGAGGGATTGGGCTCCAAGCTGCCAGTCCAAGGTGTTTCAGATCCCAAGCTGTTCAGTGGTTGTGGTTTGCAGCTTGGACATGCTTAGCTTGATCCACTCTTAAGCACCTCAGCTGACAGAGAATGAAACACTAGTGCTCCAATGGATTAGTAGGATTTAGTTGAGTTATGCTCAATTTTTGTTTGGAAGGTATTAGTGGGATGCTGTTGTTTTAATTTACATCCAATAAACATACATATTTATGGAATAGTGTGCTATTTCAACATATGCAAACAGTATATACTGAGCAAACTATTTCCATCTCCTGACATTGCTGTTTGTAATTTTGTACCTTCTTTTTAACATGCATGAGATAGTTTGTTATGAACTATAACCACTCCTGCGGAGCTGTGGATCTGTAGAACATGGGTTTTTTTATCTAACTGTGTTTTTGTGCACATTAATCAACCTCCTGCTATTTTTGTTCCCAGCCAAGATAACACCCTCTGTTTCTAAAGTATACATTCATTCATTCATTCATTCATTCATTCATTCATTTCTTTGTGTTTTAATGGAAGACAGGTGACTATTGACTATCTCACTGACCTCATCCACAAACACCTAACATGAAAACAAATCAGTTTTACATCCAGATGCTTTTTTACCATAGCTTATAGCTTTTTCTTTCTTTCTTTTTTTTTTCTCATGGTTGCTGTTGAACATTACTGTGTCAACTCAAGTGTTTGACTGCAAAATATGCTTGGTAAATAATATAGGGAGATTAACTAAATGGTACATAATTACCACAAATTTAGAGTCCTATAAAAGAATATATTTTATCCATGATTAGAAGGCTTACAGACTTCTCAAATCCATTTTAATATATTTGACAGTAAGCCACGGGAAATGTTAAACAGCAGACAGCACTTATTCAGAATTTATAATGTCAGCTCTAGATTATTGTATTATTAAAGACTTCAGAGCATGAAGCTACTAATTTGTTTCTTCTTCCAAAACACACATTCTCGGGCTCAGCATATTGTTACCAGCCCCCATAAACAACAACTACACCTCCCTATGTTGAAAGTTGCATGGAATTGAAATTCAAGTTGATTTTTAAACTTTGCCACTCTAACAAGATATAGTCAGTTCTGGCACACACTCAAACAAGTCAATTAAGTAAAGCAATGAAGCAGGGCAGGAAGCTCTAAATTCTCCCTCTCTCCTTTTTTTTTTTTTTTTTCTTTACTTAATTGGTGCCAAGGAAGACTGGACTCACTATCTTTGGAAAGGGAAAGAGTCCAAGCTGTAATTGTCTGAACAGCTTTTAAATGTCAAACACACACACACACACACACACACACACACACACACACACACACCCTTCATTTTCCACAACATTACTGAAATACACAAAATTGGCATAGCTGTCCATGAGCAACTGGGGACTCTCATTAGGACACAGCACTAATTTTTTAGACTAGTTCTCAGAAGAACAAAAACATCCTTTTCCGATCTATTATGTCTCTCCAAGAATATATGTTTATTTGGAAACAACAGACACCACCCTGTTCCAGAAAAGGGCTTATGTTAGTAACCACTTGGTGAAAACTTCTGGTCGTGCTCAGTTCCCATTTAGGAAGGTTTTATGTGTTGAAGTGTTAAAAGTACAAAGGCATCTCTCATATTAGAAGTAATAGTTTTGACTTCCTTGCTAATTGGGAAGTATGAGATATGGCTTGTGTTGGTCTATTGCTCATAGGGTGAAAATCTAACCCTACAGTAATTTGCTCAAGGATTCTTTCTATCCCAGGAATTCCCTTTTCTGACTTCTCTCTCAATTTTCCCAATGTTTTTTGGATAGCTTCCAAACTAAACTACTCAAATATTCACCTCATTCTATGTGTTCCTCTAGGGCACCTCAATCAAAGGCTGAAGCCTGAACTGAGTGAGTTCAAGGATTATAAAGTTAGAATATCAGGGATCATTTGCTTTCCTCACACCAAGTGTGGAATTTTGGAAAACAGCATATTTGCATTATTTTCTTCAGATTACTAATCTGTTAGGCTTATCATTTGGCATGATAAATATAAAGTATACATAAAATGCCAGATTGTATATATCACATATTAAGCTAAAAGCTGTAGTCTCTGCTATTGGTATAGTCAAATACTGATTTATTTGCAAGTAATGAAACAAACAGAAATCACCATATTGATTAAACAACATTTAAAACCTGGTTCTTTATAATTCAGAATAAATCTAGGCATAGAAACAAACTCAATATGAAAGCAATTAGGACTACAATAGTTGTGTTTTAAATATAGTTTCCTGCTATTTTCTGTATTTAATATAAATGTTCACATCTCAGAGGATAGCCAACATACATAAAATTCCTACTGCTATTCAGGTAAAGTGCTGGAGTAATGTTACAAAGCAAGATCCTTAAAGAAAATTTCTTGAACTTATGTGTAGTAAACACAGAACAATGATGAATCAAATTGTCTATTTTGTCTGCCACAAAATTAGGTGAGCCTGTATTAAAACAAATGTCAACCTCTGCTAGACCCTCTATTCATGTTATGGTTCTTCAATGCAGGGTAATGATAGTGAATGGAGTTAGTGGCATTGTGCCTCCTGCATTACTTACCGTTCTATTGCTATAGCACTCTTTCTAGCACAGCAGAGCCTTTCTGTAACATTTCTGTGTAAATGCAATTCTTGGAAAAGTCCTCTGTGCTACCCTAAAGGACAGCCTCATCCGAAGATGACAAGAAAGATCTAGATGCTAGAACAGTTTGTCCAAGCTGACCCAGAGAATGGTGTGCCCCACACCCTCTTGCTCTGAATGTGCCTCCTCTCCTTTCTTTATTAGATAAAAACATATGTAATGGGAAAATCTTAATGAGAATACTTCATTATCTAGTGGGTTAGGACCCAATTGGCTTCATGCTGAACTTCTTCTTGATTCTGGGACAGAGTCCAGTGTCGGATACCATGTGATGCACTTGGTATAGTGAAAGGGAAGTTTTTCCACTGGCTCAAATCCAGAACTGAACTGGACAATAGCAACAGCACCTCTAATTAGAAGGGACAGCTCTGCCCTTTCTCCTTAGTCCAGTCTCCTTCATTTCCTCCAGAATCCTGAAATAATGACCATATTAATAATAAATGTTAAAAGAAAAGCATAAAGAAAACAAAGGTTTTGTGACCCTAGTTTCCATCAACACCTTGGAACTGAGTGGCTGAAAGGCATCAAAATGAAGCCAGAAAAACAGCATGTTTGCCCTTTAAGAGACTTTTTCTCCCTGACTGTGTTTATAGACTGGCATGAGCTCACAGGTGCTACTGGCTCTATAGATGATCAGTCTCTTTAGTCCCTTTGAAAACATATGCATTTGAAGCTTTTCTTCTCTTTGAACGTGAAATGCTGATAAAAGGAATTTTGTTGTTGGTAACAGGGAGACTCACTATACTGTAACTTGAAAGCCCACCTGGACTTTAAAGTCGAAACCTCAGCCCAGCCCTTGGGGGAAAATAAATTAAAAAGAGCTGCTCTGCACTACTGTGAGAAAAATCTCAAGTTCCAAGAGTGAATAATTAAAGAAAAATCACCATTCTCTCTGGCTGTCTTTACCATTTTTTGTAACCTCCTTGGAGAGACCTTGACATTATAGGAAATGAAAAGTGAGTCTTTCCTTCTAAGCCCATGCAGTTATATCACACACACACACACACACACACACACACACACACACACACACACACACACACGTACATGTCATCTGTACTACGTAGCTTTAGAAATTAATAATTATTTACAAATAATTATTACTTAAGATTTTGGCAGTACTGATTTCCTGTACCATTCATCTTGAAAAGTAAATTCACTTTGGATCCAGCCTCAATAGAAATACTTTAGATTTGTTTTATATTGAATAACAATCTGGAACATCCTTCTTTGCTTATGTTGCCCCCTTTACTTGAAGTCATCAATTCACCCCTCTTCAAGGTCTTTTAACACTGTCTGTAGTGGGATTATGCTGGTAATGTTGTAAATATTTGTCCTGCCAACAGATTTAATAAAAAGCTGATTAGCCAAAGGCAAATAGGCAGTATGGGTGGAGCTACCAAGCTAAGAAAACTTGGGAACATCTCAGAGCAGAGACAGACACCAGAAACAGATGCCAGGCAGAGCCGCCAGATAGCCATGTCAGAGACGACAAGGAGACTAAAATGCTGCTCTGAGAAAAGGTACCAAGCCACACAGCTGAACAAGATGGGTTAGACTGAGAGCAAGTACTAGCATATTATATGCCTGGGCCTTAGGTCAATCACATATGCCTGTGTGTGATTATTTGAGGCAAAGCAGGACTGAGAGTGGGACCAAATCTGTGTTCCTGGCCTGAAAAGTCTGGGCCAGAACCATTTACAGTAACTTTCAATATTGAATCCTGAGTTTCCTACACTAGGCTGAACTCTCCCTCCCTAAGGAACTCACCAGGTTTCTCTTCCTTTCTCCTCTACTGCCCTGTGATTTTTGCCTCTTGTAGAAAAGGTTTTATTCAAGAGGCAATCCTTCCAGGACTGCACCTCCTGAAAAGCAGGGAATCTACCATCACCATTGTTTGCTTGGCAAATCAGGTTATGTAGAGGATTTGATTCTCTAAACTTCTGGTTCTCAAATTAGAGAATTCCAAAGTGTGAAAAATAGCTAAACATTGGATACCAACAACTTACGGTACAGTCTGGATACAGTCTTATAGAATACAATGGTTTGTTGGTTTTGCTGATGTATCCTGCTTGTTTTATATGTTTTTCATGTGACTGAGGAAGAATCACTCAAATGTGTTCCTCACACAGTCCATCATGTCTACTCAATTCCCACCTTATTTCAGTCACAGCATCATCATCAGTTCTCTACAGAATTGTATATCTACTCCTTAAGTTTGCTCTCTCTCTCTCTCTCTCTCTCTCTCTCTCTCTCTCTCTCTCTGTGTGTGTGTGTGTGTGTGTGTGTGTGTGTGTATGTATCTCTCTCTCTCTCCCTTCAGTGATGATATATTATATATTTAATTAAAAATAGTAGTCTGGAATATTAGAGGACAGAGACACTCACAAGCAAGCCTAAAGGTCAAGGAATGATGATCCATGCCTTTAATCCCATCGCTTGGGATGGATCTCTGTGAGTTCAAAGCTGAACAGAGCCAGGCAATGGTAGCACACACCTTTAATTCTAGCTCTAGGAAAGTATAATCAGGAAGTAAAAGAATTGGGAAGGAAAGGAAATAGGAAGCAAGATAAAGCAGAAGTTTAACCTTTTTGTCTTATATTTTTTCCCCTGCCCAGCTATCTTGCTTTCACCCTTTCCCTTCCCTTCCCTCTCCCCTTTTCCACCCCATGTGTTTCTTCTCTCTGCTCT
This sequence comes from Sigmodon hispidus, assembly GCA_004025045.1. Taxonomy (NCBI): domain Eukaryota; kingdom Metazoa; phylum Chordata; class Mammalia; order Rodentia; family Cricetidae; genus Sigmodon; species Sigmodon hispidus. The sequence continues at coordinate 15,875 of PVIH01022702.1, read as the reverse complement.
TTCTTTCTGTCTCATTGTTTCTCTGTCACTGTCTTTCTTTCCATTTCTTCCTCACAGACTCTGAGATCTTGATAAGCCTAAGTGAAGGTGGATATACATATTCAGGTTTATAAAAACATTAGAGACAAATTCTGAAAAGTAGAGTACAAGAGAAAATAGATATGTGACTCACTCCTTGACAATTTTGGTGAGTTGTTAACAAGGACACTGTATATTTACTATATTGTCTGCAGAGGCAATAGCTAGGACACAGTAGACTACAAGTCATGGTATTATCTTTAAATTGTATAACACATATAATTTTATTTTTAATAATTTATCTCTTTTTATGTGTATTGGTATGACGATGTCAGATCTCTTGAAGTGGGAGTTACACACAGTTGTGAACTGCCATGTGGGTACTGAAAATTGAACCTCAGTCCCCTAGAATAACAGCCAGTGCTCCTAAGCTATGAGCCATCCCTCCAGACCAACACATAAAATTTTAAGTGCAAGACAAATCTAATATTGTTTCAAAATAAACTTATATTAAAAATATTCTTATAGCAATTGATATGAATATATAATTGGCCATTTTCTTCATTATTCCAGGCAACCATGTGCAATATTTTACTTTCTGCCGCCACAACATTAAGCTTTACTGGACTGAATCTTATTTCCAAGAAAAAAATATGTCTACTAAGAGACAAAGTAAAAATTCAGCTGAACCTAAAGTTACAAATTTGTCTAGTCATTTGGCCTTCACGTGCAGTTATGCTGGCAAAGTAGCTTGAGTTTACTTTGGGCTGGTAGTTTATGTTTCTGTCAAAAATTCTAGTTTAATCACTCATCTTTAAGTAGATGAAATTTGTTGAAACTGCCTTTGGGAAGTAATTAGTTCATGGGAGAGGGGCTCTCACAATGGAGTTTGTCCTTACAAGAGGAAATCCCAGAGGTTATGTAGCTTTTCTACTTTGTCATGTAGAAAAAGAGTTGGACAGTGATATATCTGAAAAACACAAGTTACTTGATATGAAATGAATATAATGGTGCCATGATCCTGGGCTTCAGAGCCTGCAGAAGTGTTAGAAACAAATGTTCTCCAGACATAGTCTCTACAGTTTACCGTGGTAGTCAAAACCTACTGGGATAGAGTGGAGGTGGGAACAGGAGAAACAGAGGAGGCTGTTGTGTTATGATGTGTCAGCTAAGAGAATAACTATTTTTAGAAATGGGGGTGTCATTTTCTCTAACAGTGTAGCTATTGGGAGACTAGAAGAAAAGAAGGAATTTAGTGGGGGAAAAAGAGAAGAGTAATAGGGTAATGGAGCAAATATAATTGTGTGTGTGTATGTGTGTGTGTGTGTGTGTGTGTGTGTGTGTGTGAAGCTGTCACAAAAAAATAAAGAAAAAAGATACATGGAATTAGCCCAGCATGAGTTAATCTTTACCTATATTCTTAATGGAAATTAAACCAAAACACCGCCTTCACATTCGATAAATAAATGCTATTTTAAATGCAATACAACTGTCATATTATTTTAAAATATAAATATATTTTTGGAAAATACTGTGCTTATGTCAAGTTTCTTCTGTCTATTCTGGCAAAGTTACAAATTCAAAGAAAACAGTGTCTCAGCCTGACCAAGCTGAACAGATTTCCCCTTGCCTCTGTATCCTCAATCACCCCTTTTCTTGTTTACTTTCTTCAGAAAACTTGTAATTATACATTATAACATTAACTATATCTTTCTGTAATATAAATCTCCTGCTAGCATCTTGTCAGCTTTACAATCCAGGAATGCCTTTTTCAACAATCTGGATGCCAATCCTTTGAAATGCAATCATCAAAACAAACTGGCCCAGTCTCCAAATTTTTATGAGAGAAAAGGAGGTGGCAGCTTTGGATTCCCTGCCCAGAATGAAGAAGCTGCCTGCTTTCTGGAAGAAAGGCCCAAGTTTATTTCTTTGAGTAAGGCAAATTACCACTCATATGGCCTAATATTCTCCCAACTCTTCATTTACATGCTCACAAATTCTTGTTTCCGCCAAGTTCAGAATGATGCCTGAGTTCACTCTCCTCCACAGTCTACAGTGCCTTCTGTACCTGAGTTCTCTCTCCTCTGCAGTCTACATTAATGTCCTCTGTACCTGAGGCCTGAGTTCTCCTTTCTGGCAGGCTGTACTGTCTTCTGCACCTGTTAGACATAACCTGAGATTTGTTCTGTCACCTAGGAAAATATTCTATCCCTCTCCCCTGTCATTAATCAACTGGCTATGAGTCAATAGCATATGGACTCCTTTTTTGAGCAGGTCATACATTTATTGTCATTAAAAGAAGACTCATATGTGAATGTAAAATTCACACATAGAATAAGAGATACCTAATGTTCAAGCCAACTATGAATTATCATGGCCAAGGAGCACAGATTAAGGTCAAATTCATGTTCAAACATGGTAACATTTTGATGAAGTTTTCCTAGTCACAGCTATTCCAGACTGGCACCTATTACCTTCGTTCATTCTCTCCTGATATTTTGCCCTTGTCAGTAGAATTTAAAATTACCTTTCTTCCCCTGTTTGTAACCCACACTTTCATGATTACAGGCTTACTTGGACCACAAGCCCTCAAATCATGACAGGAAGACTTAGTATTAATTATGAATCCTCAGCCTTAACTTTGGCTTGGTTCTAGCTAGCTTATTTTCTTTTCTAACATAAATTAGCTCATTGCTAATAATCTATGTGTTACCCAGAGACTTTAATACTTCATCTGTGTACTATCCATTCTCCTTTCCTGCTTCTTCCATGTTTTGCTAACTTGCTCCTGGCTGGCTGGCTGCCCCAGCCCTGCCTATCCTTCCTCTCTCTTGCTATCAACCATTCCACATTTTATTAGACCAACCAGGTACATTACACAGCAAGATAAAATAGCAACATATATTTACATAGTTAAACAAATTCAGCATAAGCGAAAGCAACTCTTTACATAGCTATATATTCTATTCCACAACAGTTACTTCACAAGATGCCTCTCCTCAATGTCAACAGGTAGAAATTGGCTAGGCAATTAAGTATAAAAGACCCCCCCCAAAAAAAAAATTCAGTGGTTCTATTTGTCACAGACAGAAATGCCCTTAAGCCTCTTGGCAAATTCCTCCTTGCTAAAAGCCAGAAATGCTAGAAATATTTGGGAGCTGATTTGTGATTTTATTTCCTAACTGCCTTTAGGGTTGCCTCTTCAGAGCTGGTAATGTTTTAGTACCCATATAGGCCCTTTATAGAAGAATTCCTTCTGGCCAAGAGAATGGAATCACTACCCCAGATAAAGACCTAGCATTCCAGGTATGCCAAAAGACTGGCCACTCTTGGGATGGGAGTTCACATTAATTTGTGCTAAAGAGATAAGTAGAATAAGTATCCTTTTAATAAGGCACTGTACTTTTCCTTCTCAAAGTTCCTGTCCCTGGTGGAGTAGTTAACAGGGCCAAAGAAAATGTAGCTTCTTAAATCTGTTCACTTTCCTGAGTTACTCAGAGAACTGTACCTTTCCTTTTCATTTTTCCCAGCTCTGTTCTTAGACTGCTTTCCCTAACATTCTAGTTTTCCTTCCCCTTCCGCTAAATCTTCCCTAGCTCTCATGTGGCTGCTTGTCCACCATGTGCCTCCCATGTGGCTGCTTGTCCACCATGTGCCTCCCATGTGGCTGCTTGTCCACCATGTGCCTCCCATGTGGCTGCTTGTCCACCATGTGCCTCCCATGTGGCTGCTTGTCCACCATGTGCCTCCCATGTGGCTGCTTGTCCACCATGTATGTCACGTCTAGGCTGCCTCAAACTGCATGACAGTTTCCTACTTCCCTTTAGTCCTCGCCCCCAAACACACACACCTCCAGGTAGCTTCTGAGATTCATAGCTTGCTTACCCTGGAGGGCATTTTTCTTTTAAACTAATAAAATTGTCCTACAGCTTCTATTTAAATATATTTTTAAATTCTTTTATTATTGTGACTAGGAACCCCAAAAGAGAGCCCAAATTTCTCCCATGCCATCAACACAATCACTCTCAAGTTGTGTGCATTTAGTATTTACTTGATATACCCTTAAGAGCTCAATTTAAGAGTAATGTAGCTATTACCCTAACACGTGAGGATATTGTACCATCTGCCACAAGAAGCAAACTCAGAGATCATCTGGCAAGCTGAAAGCATATTTAAGTGGTGTTAGGCCGAATGATCACATATAATTGCCACCATTGTGGAGGTCCTTCAAACCCACGTACATTGTTCTATTTACAAAAGGTAAAAGGAAAGGGGGAGTACAGAAGTGTGAAAGAGCTTGACTACTTCAACAATGTCAAGACATATCTGATGCTACTGTATTGTATTTGATGAGAAAAACTCATCCCGGTACGGCATTGAGGCTTACACTTTACTACCTGAGTTATAAGGACATTATATCCTTCACAAATTAGTATACAGGTGGGACTATACAAAGACACAAATATATATTTCAAATAACCAAGCATGACCAATATTGATAATTAAAAACTTGCAATTTTTTGTCTTTAAAATAAATTAGAATTACATAATGCATATAGTGCATCCTGCTTGTTATTCCCTGTCCTAGGCCACTTTCTGTTGCCCTGATGGACACAATGACCAAAGACAACTCAGAGAGGAAAGTGTTTATTTGGCTGGCAAGTTCTCCAATTCAAGGCAGTAATCTGGAAGCAAGAACTGAAGTAGAAATCAAAGTAGAATGCTGCTCACAGGCTTGCATGACTTGGCTTACCCAGGGCTCTTTGCCCAGGAATGGTATTGCACATAGTGGGCTGGGCCCCTCCATGTCAGCCCTCAAACCAGAAACTATCCTACAGTGTGCCTGCAGATCAATCTGAGAACACAATTTCTTCTTCCAGGTTTCTCTAGATTTGTGTCAAGTGAACAAAATCTTTGTTAAGACACTTCCTCTGCTTCCCTTATCTGCCTCTTGTGTTAGACCTCCTGCTACCTATCTGTCCATTTCCAATATGGTGACTTCTGGTCTTAACTGGAAACTCATTTATCTTAACCAAGCCATCAGTGCAACTACTGTGTTGGATCTATCCATCGGGACCTGGTAATGTCACCATTAAAACCCTGTAGGAAGACTCTGGCTTCCTGTTCTACCTCCCTTTCTTTCTCACAAATGAAAATTTTCTTCTATATTAAGATTGTAACTATTATGTGTTAAGTTATAAATGTGTATTATCTACTCTGATAAATATTTTCATGTGCTTTCCTATCAATTCCTCAATGAGTGTATGAGATAGGTATTTTAAAAATTCTAGTCTTATAGAAAACTAAATTGAGGCTGAAGGTGTGTAGAAAACTTGTCTAAGACAATGAATGTGGAGAAGGGATTTTGAATTGACTCCAAATTCTTTTCAACATGTTTGGTAGATTGCTCAGGATTTTTGTCTAAGACAGAATAGATAAGTCCTTGTTATGATAGCATCAGATTACAAATGAGTCTATTTTTCCAATCAAAAATCAACATGTGGCTTTCTCTTCAATAAATGTACTTCTCTTGGTTAAAATCTAAGTATTATGACACAAGGCAAAAAAACTCCATCTGGCTCTGATGCTGAGCACATGGATGTTTGTCCCTGTGGTGAGGTCAGAGATTCATGCTGAGATGCTTAGAAATAGCAATCACTGCAGCTGCATCTGAATTAGAAATTATACCTAGAGCTTAGCTCTGTGTTGATGTGAGAAGCAGCAGAAGCATATCTTTCCATCAGCTTTAACCCTCAGGTTTCTTTAGGTGTTCAAGGGGACTCAAATCATGACACTTTTAGAGCATAGGGAAGGGCGAAATTTCTACCCATCTCCCCATTAGGCAATATTTAAGGTGATTAATGCTCAGGCTCAGACAGAAAATTATTAATAACCAGGGTAACACAATACTACCTGTGAAGTCATCCTTGCACACTTTCTGGTTATCTACAATATTTTCCCCACAGCCTCCTCTACCATAAACAATTGTTACCTGAAAACTGGCACTGGTCTTAACAATTTCAAGGAAATGAAATGACTTTCACAAGTAAATCTCTACTAGTATAGTATAAATGTTCCAATTTGTTAATAATTTTTAAACTCTTGCAATACCTAAATTGTAATTTAAGATTTACTATAGGAAAATCTATGTATAGGAAAAATATATTACATATGTCATTTGATACAATATGCTATCAGGCGTTCTCTAGGAGTCTGGAAACACACCTTTTTCAGGTCATGGAGGACTGCATTGGATTAATTGCTAGTTTTAGAGACACATAGACCTAGGAATGTATACTAGATCCAAAGTGTAAAAGCAAGTAAAACAAAACAAAACAAAACCTAAATCTATATTTTGTTTACAAAACAAAAAGAAAATTTATTTTTTAATATTGGAAAAATAAACAAAATTATATGCACAATGTATTTATGCTGATAACATCTACAAAATACTGAAGGACTCTTTGAACAATGTTGTTTGTTTTATTTCTTGCTTGCAATTTGGGAATGAGAGACAGGATTACGAACGAGATTTAAAGGGGCCAGAGAATTTGTCAAATCTGGAATGTACTTTGTTGATTGGAAAGGACAAGAGAAGAAGGATACATTATCAGAATGAAATCACCAGCAAAGCTAAAAAGTAACAAAACATGAATTGTTTATGGGTTATTACTGCTTACTGGCACAAAGGTATTTAGTTTCTGTTCCTCTCTATGATAAAATACTCCAGCAAAAGGAACTTAAGGGAAAACATTCTTTCTGGCTCACAGTCCATCATGTCCTGAAAGCCAAAGTGCCAGAGTCTGAAGCAGCTGGACATATCACATCCCTCTGAAGAAAGAGAGAATAATGAATTCATGTTGCTTTGCTTTCTTCTCTACTTACACAGTCAAGGATTCCAGGAAAAAAATGCCACCACCATAGTGGCGGAGTGTTCAGACATCAGTTACCACAGTAAAGATAAGTGTGACAATATATTGTATATTTAATAAAATTTGTTCGAATATCAGAGGACAGAATCACATACAACAAACCCATGAAGGTTAGGAAGTAGTGACCTGTGCTACTCTGGAGACAGATCTCTGTGACTACAAGTCCTAAAATTTAGGCAGTGGTGGCATATGCCACTAGTCCCAGCACTAGGGAGGCAAAGACAGGAGGATCTCTGTGAGTTCAAGGCCAGCCTGGTCTACAAAATTCTTGGACAGCCAGGACTACTACACAGAAAATCTTGTCTCTAAAAACAAAAAAACAAATAAACAACAAAAATAAACACAAATAAACAAAAGTCAGGAGAGATGGCAATGTCCTCTGATATTCTAGACTAACTTTTTTCAACATATATCACCACAGATAAGCCCACCAGACAAGCCAGAGGCCCATCTCTCAAGTGATTCTGCAGTACTGTCAAGTTGAATATTAACAAAAAACATTAGAAAAAAGAAGTCAATTTGGAAAGAAAGCCTAGAATTATGTAAGAAAGAACATAATACCAGAGAGAAGTTAGAAATATTTGTATATAACTGAGTAGTAAGAGACCACTCTAAAGCATGAGGATGTTATGGTGTTATGATCATTTATGTGCTCAGAAAATCCAGAATAACATCATCGTTTGGGAGCTGATTGGAAGAAAAAATAACTAGAGACCAAGATATCACAAATCATTGTGAAAAATGGACCAGGCAAAAATACTTGAATGACCAAATTCAGTCAGTGACCATACAGATGAGGTAATTAGGCCAATATAAGAGCAGTATTGAAATAGAAGCAAACATTACAGGGACAGAGGTTGGACAATCGTTCAGGAAGGTGGTAAAGTACCAGCATAATCTTGACATGTCAGAGTATTATCACATGCTTGTCATTTCAGGCAAGGAGAAGCTGAGTAAATATCTGCAGCTTACTATCCAGTTAGCCAAGCATAGTCACCAACCTGTAGGATGAGTGGCACTCTCTGATGTTAATTACAGCCTCCATATGGACATACTTGCCTATACCCAGGCACACATAGACAAAAGAGTTACGTTGGAATTTTGATACCCAAATTGAGAACAGAGGGGTTGCATGTATAGAAATAATCATACTGGAGTATAAAATAAGAATGAAATATATGTTTTGGTTTTAGTTTTAGTTTTAAGTTTATCTTCAAGAGAATATAAAAGTAAAAGGTAAATGGCAAGAAATATAACTGAAAGTCTAAGGAGGCTTAGATTCCTGTGTACCCAGAAGTCATAAAGAAGTCAGAGAATTACATGAGGAAATATCAGCTTGATTTGAGAAATATTAGGGCCTTACATCTGAAATGCATTAGGAGAAGACATTTGACAGTAAAAGAAATCTTAGAAGTATGAGAAAAAGCCAAAGAGAAACATGGAGTCAATAAAAAAAAATGAAATCAAAAGGGGTTTTTCAAAAAATGGTTTGGAAGCCAAAATGTCAGAGATAAATCAGATAAGTATTACTTTTAGTCCAATAATAAATACAAAAACACAATATTATTGACTGTATTAGTCAGAATTTAAAAAAAAATGCTGTGGCAAAATACCTGATAACAATGTAAAGAGAAAAAATGTTAATTTGTGACTCATATTTTTGAAAAATGTTTTAATCAAGTTCCAGTAGCTTTGCTATTTGAGGCCTGAGTAGGTAGAATATTCTGGTGTTATTAGACTAAATGAAGGAGGCCCCTTAGGGATAGACTCCCAACTTAATCTGCCTTTAAAATATACTTCTCTATTTTCAGTACATCAAATGAATGTGAATATGTCCATAGCCATTCTTGACCATCATCTTTATGATGGTCAAGATATAAACTGAGCATGCCCAAAACTGTTCCTGTTTGCTATTTTAGCCATTTCAGCATGGGCTTTGTAATTTGAGCAGTGTATGTCCAAATATGAATTATCCATCTTCTTTTCTGACCGATGGCCTTAAGGTAATCATGTTCAAGAATGCTGTGTCCCTGAAGAGCTATGAGTAGGATCTCTAAATAAAAGATCTGCAATTGAAAATCAATTCTACTTTGGACATAATTTCTTTGCTTTCTTTACCTGCTGCAAGGAAAAGGTTTTTCTTTTTTTTTCTTTTTTTTTCTCTTTATTTATTTTGTATTTATCAAGAAAAACAGTAAAATGAATTTAAAATGCTGAGAAGTTAACAATAACTATAAAGAAGATAAAAATCATAAGCATGACTTTTCAAGGGTGATAATGCAAATAAGATTGCTACACATATATTTACTTTGTGTTCAGCTTTCCCTCTGAATTTTTTTTTCCATCCCTGTATATCCTTATTCAAGATCCCTTCCCCCTCCCACCACATTAGGTCATTTTTTCTTCTCTGCAGGAAAAGGTTTTTAAAAGTCTTTCTACTCTTATTTAGCTACTTGTGATTTGAGCTTGTCACAGTGTTTACCTAGTGTTCCACCTGATTATAATGGAATCCTGTGACATATTATGAAGTCATCAGTAAATTAATCCACTGAAGAAAGTAATATTATCCATTCAACTATCAATAGCACAGGACTGATAACAAAGCAACTCTTCATCTTTTGTCCACTCTCCTCGCACTCTCATTCTCTTATTTTTTTCTCATAAAAAGTTATATTCAGTGGAACTCACTATACCACTTCATGAACATTATTTTTTCTTTGTGTTAAACTATAATATCTTCAAATATTAGTAAAATCCTAATGTTTTAATTATGATGACAATCTATAGGTGGATTTTAACTTCTGTTTCATCGTTTTCTGTTTCTGCTTTCTAAAATAATTATATAACTCGATCTTCTTTTTTTACCCCCCTTTCTTTCACAATTATAAATGATGACATAGAGTCACACTCCACATTGACGATAGAAACAACACCCAATGCCCTTCAAATTTCCACTTCCTAGACTGTTCATTCATTGTATCTGCTACCAAACTTCTTCCTCTCCTCCAGCTGAGATAAAATATATGCTTTGATTTTGAGAGACTTTTAGGGGGATATGAAAGTAATAGAAGTCAAAGATAAATTTCTAATTGAGCCATTGAATATTCAATGAAAGTGCAGTATAATTGATGGAACAATATCACACCCTGTATTTGTGCTCTCAGCTTATGTACTTTTATTTTATTTACAATGCTTATTGTTGTCTAAAATATACTTGCTACAATGTTTGTTTTTAATAGGCATTATCTTTTTTCAATTAAAAAGTCTCCAGCAGAGTGCTTGCCTCTCTTATTCCCTGATGCTTCTTAAGGAACTAGACAATGTCTCCACAGAAAAAGCTATCTTTCCCCGCATTTATAAAATACAGAAAGAAAAGGATCATTTATTTCTCTTAGTTGAGCATAATGCTTCAGAGGATATTGTCTGAGTTATGCAAGACTTAAAGGAGCTAGATTATTTTGCCTGTATTTTAACTCTATACCCTACTCTGTGGGTTCTTTTGATCAATCCAATGTTAACTCATAAAAGATACTTAACTATTTCCTTCAGTAACTATAAAAAAACAAGGGAAGAGAATTTTGGAAAAAATAAGTATTACAGCATTAGAGATAAGTTTTTAAGAATAACATACAATAATATGTTTCATGTGCTAAGGCCTGATGACACATGGAAGATCAGAAGGGAGATCAGAAGTTCAAGGCCATGTTTTGCTACATAGCAAGTTCAATGCTTGTCTTGTGACCCTGTCTCAAGAAAAAGAAGAGAGAGCCATAGATGTAGAGGTGGGGGAGTAGAATAAAGACAAGAAAAGACTAAAACAAAATTAAAAATTAAAAATGACGGGTACCATAATCAGTTGACAGACCTCAGGAGAGATGGCTCAGCGGTTAAGAGCACTGTCTGCTCTTCCAGCGGACCCGGGTTCGATTCCCAGCACCCACATGGCAGCTAACAACTGTCTGGAAGTTCCAGGCAAAACACCAAGGCAAATAAATAAATAAATTTAAAGTTTAAAAGTTGAATATTATGGGCTTACTATAGTACTTACTCTCAGCACTATTAAAGCCCGTAATCATGTGAGTGACTCTGGATTAAACTCCAGATAGCACACAAGCGCGTGCAGAGAGAGAGAGAGAGAGAGAGAGAGAGAGAGAGAGAGAGAGAGAGAGAGAGAAACATCAAGAAGACAATTTACAAGACTTTACTAAGGTCATCTGTCTTAGAATTTGTTGTTATCTACAGACAAGATCACCTTATGTGAGTTAAGGGAGTTTATAATAAGGAGCCACAGATTAAGAAATTAAAAATTAATAAATGCCCATTTTTTCATTAGCATTATATAGGTCCCTGTGTCTCATTTATAGCCACCAAATTAAACAAAATGATTGTTCCCTAATGTCAATCAGTTACCCTATGATCATTCTCCAGATGGAGGACTGAAACTTCTGTGGAATGTCCAAGTATATTAGCATCTAGCCTGGATTTCACACACATTGACACAAGAGCTGACAGTAATTGGCATGTAGGGATGAAGTACAGGCTGGAAGGAATGAATAACCCCTCGTCAAAGATTCACCTGCCATAGAGCAAAATTTCAGATCTGCCAGAGAAAAGTGAAGAGGAGAGCATATTTTGTTGCACACAACATCTTCAGAAAAAGAACTCTAAGTATCTTACAAAGTTATCCTGGTATTACATTAAAATTATTTTAAGAACAAAGGACAACAACTAGGTAAAACAGGCTTTGGGGATTTACTATTTATTTATTTATTTTTGCCTGTCACCTATCATGAACCAAACAGTGTTTTCCCCCTAAATCATACAATGGAATATTTTCTCCATCCTCCAACATGATTATTTTTGAAGGTAAAAAATCTTGGAGAACTAATTAGTGTTATATGAGGTCCTGATAGTATGGCATTTAGGAATGAAGCCATGCCCTTGTAAAAACTGAAGGAGACAGGGCTCTTTATCTTTATGTCTTTCTTTCTGTCTCTATTTATTATCACCTATTTAATCATGAATCAACTTTTTTTCCATCTTCCCCCCCCTTGTCCATTAAACATTAAATTAAGAAGACATCTATCTGCAAAATAAGAAGTGGTTTATAAGACAGGATCTTGGGTGAAGACAGTGTGAACCTCCCTGCCTATGAGCTGTGGAAATTTAACCTCTGCTTTTTGAACTGTTTTAGTCTGTGGCAAGTTGTTAATGCAAACCAAGCAGACTAAGGTATATCTTTTAAAATTCCTTCTCTTGTGACTAAGAACTCATACAACTTGAAGAAATAATTCCTATGACGCTTAGATTGTCTTCTGCAATGTTAGAGATAATGATGGGCCATCTGTAGTTATAATGGAGTTTAACATGCCATTACCCAAAAAGAGGGGTAGAAGTCATTATAGCAAAACCAGAGAGTAGCAGTTCTAAGGCTGATTCAATAATCAAGTACTACCAAAAATAAAATAAAATAAAAAATTAAGAGGTGGCATGCCCCATGATAATAAACTAGACCTAAAAGAAAATTATTTAGGAAATATTTAAGAGTGATAAACTGCACAATGGAGATACCAGGGGTACCAGGTTTTTGTCTCTAGATAATCTTTACTGATTTACCCGAATATAATCAGAATTAAATCCAGACCCTGAAAATTAGATCTTGGCCATAAAGTCTGGCAAAAAAAAAAAAAAAAAAAAAAAAAAAAAATGTTGTAGTCAGCAGCCATGTCTCTTTAAATGTCTGACCCTTCTAGGTAGATATGTTTGAGATAAGAAAAGGGATGGGAATTTTCAGTTCTCCAATAGCTTTGCTAGACAGAGAAAGGAATGGACGGGGTTGGAGGGCATGGAGAAGAAGTTAACTGAACATCTGCAGAGGCTTGGCAAGGTAATGACATGCTCAGGACTGAGGAGCACATAGATATTTTCACAGGAAAGTGAGTACTTTTCTTGGAATAACTTTGGTTGTTGCATAGCTGTGAAAACCTCAGGCAAAGAATGATACAGAGAAGACAAATTAAAAATCTAGTATGAGTAACAAGCTCTGCTTTGCTGGCCATTTTGCTGGCCTGTTCTTTCTCTAGTAAAAAGATATTTTATTATGTCTCTTCGTACATGTTTCTAAAGTAAAACAAATAGTTCTCTGAAACAATTTAGATTCAGAGACATTTGTTCAATATGTTTATAGTTAAGTCGCACTTTATGAAACATATTTCTTTATGACAAGGGGAGGAGGTGAAGAAAGGAAGTGTGGGTACAGTGAACTTCCCACAGGGAAGTTTAGGTACAGAATTTAGTTTTAAAAAGATATAAGGTTAGTTACAATGTTTATATTTGCTAAGGAAATATGTTAAATGGATTGCAAACCCAGATACCATGTAATAAAACCTCAAATACATGTTTCCTGACCTCATTGCCAAGAGTTGCATAGTAGTTAGTTGAGTATAAAATAGATAGGGCTATCTTCTGCCCAGAAAGAAAGAATACGTATGAAAGTTTCAGAGATAAAACTGAATTATACAGAATTTGAGGAATAGGAAATAGTTTGAAGTAGCTGAATTGTGGGATAGTAGGTAGTTTCTGAGGAGGTATATAAGGGCTGGAAAGAAATTAGTATAGCGGAGGTATGTTGGGAATGGGAAGAGATGATATTGGAGAGGCATAGATTATACAGAAGCGTGGATTCAGCCAATGAAACTCATCATAGGCTCTCAAAATCTCTTTAATACCCACCAATGGTGTCCTGACAACATTATTTGATTCATCCCTGGTAATGCCATGATTTCATAGATATGATGCACGGCCCCAGAGAGTAAATAAACAGAGAAAAGACATCCAACATTTAGACTTCTTCAGGCATCCTGTCTTAGACATGTTCAAACTTAGCGAAAATCTGATCTCTATTTCTAGGTGCTGAATGCTAGTGAATGTTTCATCATATGACTAAATTATATGGAGCAAGTCTCCATGCAGAACTAACCTCTAAAGCTTGCTGGGGAGAGGAGGCAAAAGAGCACTCGTAAAGGTCCCTCTCAAGCCAGCTGGACATTATACTAGTACATAATTGCATGTGAATATAGGCGTAGCTAATCTGTTTAGTCTTTGCAATGGGCTACTCTGGGGCTACTCTGTGTTTTAAATTCTTTACACACATTATTCAGTTTTTGCAATTACCCATGAGGCCATAATGATTATCTTTCATCTTTCATGTCTGGAGACAGATACTCTACAGATAAGGGCTCACTCATAGTTGCACATTGCAAGGCCAAAACAAGTCTTATTCTTCAGTTCAGAATTTGTAGTCAAAAGTTTTTGGCCTTGCCTAGCCTCAAGGTCTGAAATCACCATCAGAGCTTAACCCCACATAAACACACAGAGACTTATATTAATTACAAGCTGTCAGGTCTTTGGCTCAGGCTTAATACATGCTAAATCATATGTTTTAAGTTAACTCATATTTATATTTATGTTTAGCCATATGGCTCAGTACATTTTTTATTGCATCTTTCTTGTCTTGTTCCCTCAGTTTCTGCTCATATCTCTGTTCTGCTCTTGTGCTTTTCAGTATTCTCTTAGTCTGGTTGCCCCATCTCTACTTCTTACCTAAGTGCTTGACCAATCAGTGTTTTATTAAGCCAATATTTATAGTGACAAATATTGACAGTGTACAGGAGCATAGTGTCACAGCAAGATTTCATGATTCATGACTGCATAACCCAAGATCCAAGATCAGAAAAAAAATGGAACTACACACAGAAAGCAGCAGGGAATGATGTCCCAAATCATTGGTCCTCTCTCTTTTTTTTCTTGTTATAATGTGTATCTGCTACTTTGTATTGAGCATGTATCAAAACAAAATAGAATAATGAACAAGATAAGGTAGAATTATTAAACACAAAATAAACAAAAACACTTTAGAATCCCTCAACCCCAAGACCTTAATGTAAACTTTGGTACATAATGAGGTGAGATGAATGATTATCGTGTTCAGTTCTATGTTCTGCCTCTTGAGTCAGGAGCAGGGAATTACTGACTGAAATTTGACTTTGTAAAGAGCATTCTGGAAGTTTGATGAAAAGACAATAGATACCTGAACATTGATGACATATAATGGGAGACTACTCGAAGTGGCTGGGTTTGCCAAAGGAACTGGAAATAAAAATTATGAAAGATGATAGATAGGGCCTAAGTACTGAATACTGCATATAAGAAGCAGAAGGTTTATTTTAAGACAAAGAACCAGAATTAATAATACTCAATCTTTACCCACAACTCTGGTTGCAAGTCCACGATGGTGGAATGTTGTAATACAAATTAGACTCAGAGCCAATTATCGGGGGAAGGCTGAACTATCAGAGAGAGAAAACACCAGAGTCAATTCTCACCCAGCTATCTTGCAACTTCCTCAGCCTTGCTCCTGTTTGTTTCTGCCAGATGCTTCTCTCTGGGATTCTACAAGACTTTATATACCCATCCAGGTTAGGATTAAAGGCATGTAGCCTTGAACTCACAGAAACAGAAGAAGTTCTGTTTCTAGAGTCCTGGGATAGAGGGTGGAGGTCACCACTCCCTCTCCCTGTGCTGGGATTAAAGGTGTATGTGACTGATTCAGTTGTTTATCTTTGTATTCAAGGTTTAAGAACTTCCTGCTGTCTGCCTAGGATTTGACTGGGTGCTCTGATATTCAGGTGTTATAAAATGTGTGTGTGTATATATATATATCCACAGTGGAAGCTATGAGAGAATACTTCTCATTTGAACCCAGAGAAACAAGAATGTAAATGTTTAGTTGGAGCTACTTGTTCTGTTTCAGATAAGCATTAGGTGGACTTTATGTTCCCTAATACCCTCAGCCCCCTTCTCTTTAAAATTCAGTATTAAAGTAACCACAGCTTTAAAGCCTCAGAAATAGTTCCTCTCTCTCTC